>SJXQ01008876.1:0-19839 GCA_006408695.1 Aepyceros melampus | reverse complement strand
TTTATTTTTGCTTTTATTTCCAGTATTCTGGGAGGTGGATCATAGAGGATCCTGCTGTGATTTATGTCAGAGAGTGTTTTTCCTATCTTCTCCTCTAGGAGTTTTATAGTTTCTATTCTTAAAAGAAAGCTGTGGTACATATACACAATGGAGTATTACTCAGCCATTAAAAAGAATACATTTGAATCAGTTCTAATGAGATGAATGAAACTGGAGCCAATTATACAAAGTGAAGTAAGCCAGAAAGAAAGACACCAATACAGTATACTAACACATGTATATGGTATTTAGAAAGATGGTAATGATAACCCTGTATGCGAGACAGCAAAAGAGACACAGATGTATAGAACGGACTTTTGGACTCTGAGGGAGAGGGAGAGGGTGGGATGATTTGGGAGAATGGCACTGAAACATGTATACTATCATGTAAGAAATGAATTGTCAGTCTGTGTTCGATACAGGATACAGGATGCTTCGAACTGGTGCACGGGGATGATTCAGAGAGTTGATATGGGGTGGGAGGTGGCGGGGGTTCAGGATTGGGAACTCATGTACACCTGAGATGGATTCATGTCAATGTATGGCAAAACCAATACAGTAATGTAAAGTAAAATAAAAATTAAAATTAAAAAAAAATAAAAATAAGTAAGAAGCAGAAGAAACATGATGTTCCTCTTGAAATTCTGGCTTCTCCAAAGCTAGAGAAATAAATTGGAAATGAAGAAGTGGGAAGACAGGATGCTTGGGGCTGGAGCATGGGGATGATCCAGCGGGATGATCCAGAGAGATGGTATGGGGAGGGAGGTGGGAGGGGGGTTCAAAATTGGGAACTCATGTACACCCGTGGCGGATTCATGCTGATGTATGGCAAAACCAATACAGTATTGTAAAGTAAAATAAAGTAAAAATAAAAATTAAAAAAATAAAAATATTAAAGCAGAAAATAATAAAATAAATTAAAAAAATAAAGAAAACAGTTTACAAAGGATTCTATGCACATAATTACTTTGAGACATTCATGTTTTTGATTATTTTTTTAAGAATCAAGGGATTAACTTAAAAATAATGAGATGAATATGATAAAAATATAAAATGAATATAGTGTTGTCTACTTCATTATTTACTCATGAAATAACATATGATTTCTCATTTCATTACAAATTTCTAGCTAGATGAGCAGCAATTCAAAATGGGACTCAGTGTAAGAATACAATTTTGTGATTAGTGTGTCACCTCTAAATTTTTAATCATAAGTTATATTTTAATTTTGGAATGTACATAGCATAAACATAGCATAAATTGAGACTATATGCAAGTGGAAAATTATTTTTTTGCTTAAAGCATTAAAGCAGTTTTATTAAGTTAATGGAATTTATTAACACTATATTTTTTGTACCTTTGTATACTACTTAGCAGCAGCAGCAGCAGCAGCATGCTAGAGAAGGAAATGGTGACCCACTCCAGTATTCTTGCCTGGAGAATCCCATGGACGAAGGAGCCTGGTGGGCTATAGTCCATGGGGTCGCAAAGAGTCGGACATGACTGAGTAACTTCACTTTCCTTTCACTTCATACTACTATGTGGTTTAAATGAGTAATTATAATAGCAAAATAATTCTGTGAATTTGTACACTTGGATGGTTGATGTGTGTCTTATTTACAAAGCTGTGTCTCAATGGTAAAAAATCCGCCTGCCAATGCAGAAGACTTAGGTTCAGTCCTTGAGTGAGGAATAACCCCTGAAGGAAAGGACAACCCACTCCAGTATACTTGCTTGGGAAAGCCTATGGATAGAGACTGGTGGGTTATAGTCTTTGGGGTTGCAAAACAGTTGGATGTGACTTGGTGGCTGAATGAAAATATGCTTTTACTGAATCTTAATGTTTAGGGCTTCCCTCATAGCTCAGTTGGTGAAGAATCTGCCTGCAGTGCAGGAGATCCCAGTTTGATTCCTGGATTAGGAAGATCCTCTGGAGAAGGGATAGGTTACCCCCTCCAGTATTCTTGGGCTTTCCTTGTGGCTCAGCTGGTAAAGAATCCGCCTGCAATGTGGGAGATCTGGGTTTGCTCCCTGGGTTGGGAAGATCCCCTGGGAGGGAATGGCTACCCACTCCAGTATTCTGGCCTGGAGAAGTCCATGGGGTATATAGTGCATGGGGTCACAAAGAGTCAGACACAACTGAGCAACTTTCACTTTCAGTGTCATGGTTAGAGGATCTTGACAAGATTATTATTAATGAGTTCTCCCATCGAAAGTGAGTGTTGACAAATTCATGTCCATTTTCAGTGAATTTATTTTTTATATTTCTGTTGTCTAGTAAAATACTACCCAGTTCAATTTTATGGAATACCTACTAATTTTAAGTACCGTGTTAGGATATAGTATGGCTACAATCAGTAGTATGGCTTCTAACAGGATAGTAGGGAGGAAAAACAGGAAACAAATGCTTACGAATAAAAAAAAATACTTGTGTGTCATGTATATAGTGTATTTTCTGAGGTTTGAAACACATAACAGTAATCTAGGGGGCAGTAGGGATTCTGAGTACTCAAATCTGCTGAGCCTTTAGGGGTGAGAGCAGAGGTTTCCAACTGATGAAAATACCATTCTAAAGGCTGTGAGGCAAAGTATTTAGGAGGCCCTGGTATATTAGTTTCCAACTGCTATTGTAACAAATTACCACAGACTCAGTAGCTTAAAATAATTCACTGTCTCAGTGTCTTGTAAATCAAAAGTTTTGGGTGGAGATTTTGTCTGGTTTCTATGATGCAGGTCTCACAAGGCAAAATCAAGGTGTCAGCAACGAGGGCTCTTATCTGTAGGCTCTGAGGGAGAGGAGGATGGAAGGAGGAAATTGGTTTCGAAACTCAATCCTGTGGTGGCAGAATTCATTTCTTTATGGTTGTAGAGCTAAAGTTTCCACTTCCTTGCTGTCCTCTCTCTGCTCCTTGATGTCTCTTGCATTCCTTGCCATGTTGCTCCCTCCAGTAGCATGTGCTTTGTCTCACCGTCACATCTCTCTAACTTCCTCTAGCTTCCCTTTCTGCAGTGTCTGCTTTGAGTTCTTTCTCTTAAGCTCTGTTCTTCAAAGCCCATGTGGTTACATCAAGCCTACCCAAATAGTTCAGGAAAATCGCTATATCTTAAAGCCAACTGTTTAAGGCATACATCATTTTATTCTTCTTTGCCTTATTGTACTTCACGGATTTAAAAAAAAATACAAATTGGACATTTGGGACAATCCTGCGTCTAGCATGTCTATCAGAATCTTTTTTTCTTTCCAATGGCATTTGCTCATTTCATGTCTCTGTATCACAGTTTGGTAATTCTCAAAATATTTCAAAGTTTTTCATTATTATGATGTTAGGTGATCAGTGATCTTTGATAGTACTACTATAGTCCACTGAAGGCTTAGAATGCTTGTTAACATTTTTAGCTATAAAATATTTTTTAAATAGGATATGTATTTTTTTTAGACATAATGCTACTGCACACTTTATAGACTATAGTGTAGTGGAAACATAACTTTTACATGCACTGGGAAACAAACAAGCAAACAATTGTGTGGCTTTCTTTATAGCAGTGGTCTGGGACCAAATCCACATATTTCTGACATATGGCTGTAATAATTTTAATTACATTGGAAAAGTCTGTCTTTACCAGGTGGTGTAACATATTCAGGCTTGACACCATAGGCATAGATTATGGGGCCAACATTTTTCCTACCACCACAGGAAATTTCACTACACCTGAAGAAGTCAAGGAACATAGAGGTTAAGTCATTTTTACATCATATATTTGGATACTGAAGTCAGTCAAATAATGACAGGGTTATAGTGAAGAGAAAACCTGATGTCAAATACAAAAGCCTCGAGTAAATAAAGGGCAGTTACGTGGAAGCTGGTAATTAATAAATACAAGGCTGGCTAGAGTGCAGCATGAGCCTCAAAGACTGGAAGGAATCTGCAGACTCTGGAGGGGTGATCTTTGGAAAGCCTCCCAGGAATGGCCCTCAAATGCTGAAGACAGAGATACCTCCAGCTGAGAAAATGCGTAGGAATCCAAGTACTTAGGAGAGGGTCAGGTTTTAGAAAGGTCAGATGTAGAACTGAGCATTCTCACAATTTGTGATGTTGAAGAGTTCATTTACAATGAAACAGGCTCTCTAGGGATAACATAGAAAATTGGGGAGAGAGGGGAACCATCAGAGGAATGAATCAAGAGAGAATATGAATTTCATCATGGGGATGGGGAACATTGGAGAAAAATGACAGAAAGTAGGTGAAGGTAAATTGAATTCAGTTGACCAAGAAAATGTAAAATGTATATACTAATCCTTAGGAAGTGAATACATTCCTTTCAGTAGTTATCAAATGATCTGCAGAGGAAGTCCAGGAGCTGAAAACTTCATGGTCTTTAGTGGTGGGTGGTAGGGTGGTGGCTGGTAGAGCACTTTAGGGACTTTGAGGTCTAGAGAGAGCATATATGATCCAAGTCAGCCATGCGTTTCCCTCATTATTTGTTATGTCTTATGAGAGTCAGTACATCTTAATGGTTAGGAACACAAACTGTGGCACCAGGGTATGTGAGTTCCAGTCTTAGCCTTGTAATCATGAACATAGTGCTCATTTCTGTGCCTCACGTTTTTCAGCTGCAAAATAGAAATAATGATGATAGTGACCATTTCATTATATAGTGTGAAGATTAAATGAATACATGGCTATGATAAACATTCGTAACTGTTAGCTCTTATTATTTAATGTGGGAGACCCAGGTTCGATTCCTGGGTTGGGAAGATCCCGTGGAGAAGGAAATGGCAATCCATTCCAGTATTCTTGCCTGGAGAATCCCATGGACGGAGAAGCCTAGTACGTTACAGTCCACGGGGTCGCAAAGAGTCGGACACAACTGAGTGACTTCACCTTCACCTTCATACAATTTTTACATGCTTATATAAAATTTAAATATTATAGAACATGCAAGGAAAATAAACAGCTTTTCAAACTGGAAATCTATACTAAACTTAATTTTTTTGTGTGCATGTCATTTTGATTCAATTGTGCTGCCCAAGAAATACAACATTAACCTCAGGAAGATATGTATTATTGCTTGTGTGTTCTGGCAAAACTGCTTCAACACAGCTGAAAGGAAAATAAGTTACAGTTTAAGTGATTTTGGTAGATCTAAAGATGTCAATCTGAGTAAAGTAAACTTGCCTGATGGATTATTTTTTCTTTAATAAAAAGAACCATGGTCTTCAAGAAGTAATACTCTTGAGAAATGTATTTGTCATTAAAAACAAAGGGGGTCAAATGATTTTCTAGTATAGTAGTCACACTGGATATTTACTGTCACCTATAGAGAGGCAGAAGAAATATACTGTCACTTCTGTTATTGGAAAACTGTCCATCTTTTTCCCTAGCTCTCACCCTCAAGCACCATCCCATGGGGAATTACTCTTGTACAATTCAATTTGCAGCAGAGTAAAAAGTTTTTAAGATAAGAAAGCATTTCCTAAAATGTTAGCCTATTGCCATTTAGGATTGCCATATAGTTCAAATTAAACAAATGACAATTTGAAACCTCCCAAATGCTCATTCTAATGCTGTTAGTTGAATATGTCATAGAATGCATTCTAACTTATTATTTACAAAGAGAATATTATAAATGTATTAGAGTCTTAGATACTGAATCTGATAAAAGGAAGGAATGATTTCATAAAGATGTAAAAATACAGATTTTTTAGGAGATGAGAGGTGAAATGTGTTTTCAAATATATCTTGATTAAAATAGTTGATTTCAGTAGATTGAAAGCTTTCAAAAAATACTGATAACATATTAACTAATTGGTAATTGTGATTTTGGCAATTGTTATTTAGGTCAACCTTTTCTATTTATAGCTGTATAATAAATGCCATCCTTTCAGCATATTTTGATTGGACTCTTAATTATTTTTTTTAAAACTGATATGTATAAGGCCCTGGTTAGGCATTTTATGAGATGTAAAAATTATTCAATTTAGTTCCTACCTAAAGGTTCTAATGAAACTAAAGAGGTAGATTATGTATGCACGTAACTATTGTGTAAGGTACAGTATAATTAGGGCCATAGGGAAATGCAAAGCAGAATAGATTGTAAAAAGAGAGGGATTACCAGAGATTTAACAATCAAAACTTCTTTTTTATATTGCAGATAATGTAAATATTAAGTGGAAAAACCAGGTAGAGAATGTATAATATAATCTCAAAATAAAAACTCTAATACGGTACATTTTAATGAATACATATATACAAATAAAAAATACTGGAAGAAAATATCTTAAAATATAGTGAGTTATGCTTTTAGGCAACCCCTTCTAGTATTTTGTTGACAATGTATTCTCAAGATAATTGGGTGAAGAAAGTGAGAGAGGGCATCACTAAGTAAAAATGTGATGTTCCCTGGAGTCTAGATTCAGCCTGACTTCATGGAAACTGAAGGAGACTTGGTTGCATGACTTTTACCACAGTTGTTCCCACCTTGAGACAGGGACTGGCCTCTTGTAAATGCATCTATTAGTTACTGACTTTGAGGAAGGAGACTAGTAATCTCCTAGGTGAAGCAGCTTCCTGTAGCAAAGGGAAATTTTCCAAAGGAATCAACTGTGAATCTTTAGCAGGCAACACTCATAAAACTGGAGTAATAAAGGAAGTACAGACAGGCACCAAAAGTGTTCAGTATACTTTATTGAGCTCGCAAGAGTATAGCCATATTTAATTATATACACACACACACAGAGTCTTCTTTATCCAAGAAGATATCAGAATTTCTGGAGGCAAAAGTATATCAATGTTTATATATAGTGGGTGATGTGGTAAAGTAATGTATATTCAACTGTTATAGGAGGGAGAAGGCTCAGCTATTTCTTCCTTCTGCTTACATATTTTTAAAGTGCATGAAGCAAAAAATTAGGTGTTTTTTTTATCATACATCTCTGGGTTGCTATAAAAACTATGTATGTCCACATACCTTCACCTGTTTTATGACATATATAGTAATATCTTATTTATCTAGCTGCCACATATCTCCAGACTCAAACTAACTAAAATATGATATGGATCATTAGTCTCTGAAAACTTAATGAGCTCCCAAGAGTCACAATAAATGGCACAAAGTGTTGTGCTGGCTGAGACAATGCCACCCATCTATTGGGAAGATATGATTATAAACAAAATATTTTCAACCCCAGAAATCCTCAAAGGTAGTAGAAAAGGAAGATGCTTTTATGACTGAATAAGGATTGCAAGGAGATCAAACCAGTCAATCCTAAAGAAAATGAACCCAGAATATTCATTGGAAGGACTGATGCTGAAGCTCTAATACTTTGGCCACCTGATGTGAAGAGCTGACTCATTGGAAAAGACCCTGATGTTGAGAAAGATTGAAAGCAAAAGGATAAGAGGAGGGTGGCAGAGGATGAGGTGGTTAAATAGCCTCACCAACTCAATGGACATGAATTGGAGCAAACTCTGGGAGATGGTGGACTGGTATGCTGTGTAGCCTATGGGGTCACAAAGTCGGACATGAGTGAGCAACCGAACAACAGCAAAGCTGTGTGATGATGGCAAAGACAGAAAACTCACCCTTTTCATATAAGTAGATACAACCCTCTGCATACATGTTCTCAGGACTATATGAAAACTAGTCCTCAAGAGAGAGAACTTCACAGTACCATTTGTCACACATAACTCATCATAAATTTACCTGGTAATTGGGATGACCATCTTTGTTAATTGGTTAGCTTTATCTGGGGAGAAACAACCTTCTCATCTTTCGAGATCTTCATCTATCTTCTATAGCTGTTGACAAGAGTGTTTTGCCTCTTGGAGCAAGGTACCCCAAAAGTTGAGCAACATCACTCCCACAGTAATTGGGAGATGGGGGTGCTGCTTCCCTTGATGATATCCCTTGGTCTGAAATCTGAAAAAAGGCCCATCTAGATATCAAAACAAACCATATATTTCAAAGAGAGGAAAAGTACAAGTAAATGCTTGTAAATGCGTTGTAATACTACAAAGTAAATGCTTTAAGAAAATCAAAAGGAAGGAAATATTTTCTATTATTTTTGACAGAGAGAATTAAACCTTTTATTTTAAATTTAAATTTTTGTTTAATTTTGCAGTACTTGTGTTGCTGCTGCTGCTACTGCAAAGTCGCTTCAGTCGTATCCAACTCTGTGCGACCCCATAGATGGCAACCCACCAGGCTTCTCCATCCCTTGGATTCTCTAGGCAAGAACACTGGAGTGGGTTGCCATTTCCTTCTCCAATGCATGAAAGTGAAAAGTCAAAGTGAAGTCGCTCAGTCGTGTCTGACTCTTAGTGACCCCATGGACTGCAACCTACCAGGCTCCTCCATCCATGGGATTTTCCTAGCAAGAGTACTGGAGTGGAGTGCCATTGCCTTCTAGAGTTCCTTAAGGTGAAGTCGCTCAGTCGTGTCCAACTCTTTGCGACCCCGTGGACTGTAATGTACTAGGCTTCTCTGTCCATGGGATTCTCCAGGCAAGAATACTGGAGTGGATTGCCATTTCCTTCTCCAAGAGTTCCTTAACCCCAGGGTAATTGTTTACTCTTCCTTCTAACACAGCTACACAGTTTCAAATCCCCAGCTTATCTGTTATCTAGGATGCAGGCTTCTTGTTAGAGGCAGACCCCTGCTGCCTACAGCTTGATAAGGGAGAGTTGTCAAGTGTTACAGTGACTGAAGAGAGAATACTTATAAAAAGCACATGGAGAAGGATGACAAGGAAGACAGGAGGAGGGGCAGGGTAGGAAGAAGGAAGCAGTCAGGAGCCTTTTCTGGTGGGATAGACAGTACTGCAACCATGGAACCCCTGAGGGCATCAATTCATCACCACCCAAAATTATAAATGACCTTTAAGATCATTTATGATCTCTAAATTGTTTAACATTTTCAATCCACAGTCCATCTCAAGGCTGCCTTGAGGTCACATTCCTGATATCATGAAAGATGCCATTTGATCATATCTCTTTCATATTTCTCTCCTGTTCTCACAGCCTATGAGGAAATAGGCACATTGTCTGTAAGCAAGTGGTTGGTTTTTTATAAGTATATTAGGGTTTTGTACAAATTGTTGTGTATGTGGGTAAGACACCCCTAGGAAGCTTCAGGGAAGCCTGACCCAGGATGAAGGGAAAGAGTAATTGCTTAAGTATGTGTATAAGCAAAATGTTTTTGTCCTAAAGTTACTATGGCTATTTTTCAGTGAGTGGTTTAGTAAATGTAGCATATACTTAACAAATATCAATTCAGTCTCTGATACCAGATTGCCTGGGTTAAAATCCAAGCTCTCCCATGTGTGTAACCTTGAGAAAATTATTTCAACCTCTATCACAGTTTTCTGATTTTAAAATGTAATTATTTATAAGTGTTTACCTCATAGGATTGTTATGAGTATTAAATGAGTTTTCAGAGAAAGAGACTGTCAAAACAAATCAACTAATATAAGCTATTATTTATAAACTATTACTTATAGTACAAGTCTTACTTCAACCTGGAGACAACCTGTGCTTTTATTCAAGGAAGAAAAAAAGACAAGTAATGATATTTCTTAGAAGATATCCTAACCAAAATGCATTTTTATCACATGTGGAGAGTGTGCTCTCTAAATATGTGAGAAAAATAATATTATGTTGATATATCATCATATATTCAATAAATGTCTATTGCAAGAAATTAAATCTGAGTTTTTTTTTTAGCTTTACAAAATGTTAATTTTAAATCATATTGGTATTGTTTTAGCTTAATTATGTTGGTCTCTGGCTTCCCTGATAGCTTAGCTGGTAAAGAATCTGCCTGCAATGTGTGAGACCTGGGTTCAGTCCCTGGGCAGGGAAGTTCCCCTGGGGGAGGTCATGGCAAACGACTCCAGTATTCTTGCCTGGAGAATCCCATGGACAGAGTAGCCTGGTGGGTTACAGTCCACAGGGTCACAAAAAGTCAGACACGAGTGAGCAACTATGCACAGCACAGCACACATGTTGGTCTCAATTTTATATTTCAGGTGTTAGTATGGATCTTATGAAGGTGAAAGTGAAGTCGCGCAGTCATGTCCGACTCTTTGTGACCCCATGGACTGTAGCCACTCCTCCATCCATGGAATTTTCCAGGCAAAAGAACTGGAGTGGGTTGCCATTTTTTTTGTCCTTCATTGATATGTATTTTGATGTTAATGATGTATTTAAAAATTTTTCTGTTAATACATACAATCAAATTCATTGTTATGTATGTTTCTATCTTGCATGGTACCACATGTTTATTTCTGGACTAAACTGAGAAGTAAAAATTGCACAAACTTCACAGAACTCAGGAAAACTGTAAATTTTTAGAAGTAGTTTTGATATTGCAATCTTGGGAAATAAAAGAAAAGGTAGAAATGTTAAAATATTTACAGTTTTCAGATTTTGCCTTAAGAAAGTAAAACTTTCGGATGACACTAGATTGAGTGAAAATAAATTATTCATTTCTAACGTTTATAAATCTCACCAAACTGCCGATGCTAAAAGCTGTTGAGCAAATATGAAGCAGGCTTTCCCCTATCTCTTTGACATTCCAACATTGATGTCAGTTAGCCTGCAAGAATGACATCCTCACTTTACTTGGCAAACTCAGAGTAAGTAAATCATCTTGGAGATTACATGTATGTATATACATATGTATAATTATTAATATTCTTCCATATTATATATATGTATAACATATACACACATATATAAATGCTTTCCAGAATTGGTTTAGAAGCAAATCTACCTTATACTTTAAATTGTAATAATTCTATTTATATTGAATTCACCATAAATTGTGCCTATGTTTAAAAGAATAGACATTGCACTTAAAAATGTGTAATCAGCTTAATTAGACCCTTTCACATCTTGAAAAAATATATATTTTTCTGTGTGTAGAATGAAAACAAGTGCTTTTAACTAGATACAGTACATTCACATTGGTGAATGGCATTTTCTTTCTTCTTAAGATTACAGAGAATTATTTCTCCAAGAGATTTGTATTAATCAGGATAGCCAAGGTTACGTGTCAGTAACCTCAGATTATCATAAAATTTCAGTGGTTTAACATAACAAATGGAGAAGGAAATGGCAACCCACTCCAGGGTTCTTGCCTGAAGAATCCCATGGACGGAGGAGCCTAGCGGGCTACAGTCGATGGGGTTGTAAGAGTTGGACACGACTTAGCGACTTAACACCACCACTGCCAACATGAAAGTTTACATTTGGCTTTGCGGCATGTCAGTTTTGTAGCCAGAGCTTCGTTCCATAAAGTCATTTAGGGTCTCAGACTGTTGAAGGCACCATATATCCTGCAGCTGCATCTTCTTGATCACCATAGCAATAAAAGGAACTCATGCCAGTTGTGGGCTTTATCCCAGAAGAGGCACACTTTATCTCAGTTTATCTCCAGTCAGATGTAGTCCCAGTGCCCCATTTAACCAAGGGAAATGGAAAGGGGCAGAAAATGTGGTTATTGGTGAGCACTAGTAATGTGTCCTGACAGTCAAGGACTCGTTTTGCCTTCAATATATGTAGGTTAATGTAAACTCTCAGAACTTGGAAACTACATGGGTGTTACTGTACCCATCTTGCTTTATTAATTACTGTTTGTGTGTGTGTGTGTGTGTGTGTGTATGCACACGCTCAGTGCTCAGTCAGTCCCACTCTTTGTGACTTTGAACTGTAGCCCTCCAGGCTCCTCTGTCTGGAAATTCAAGGCAAGGACACTGGAGTGAGTTGCCGTTTCCTACTCCAAGGGATCTTCCTAACCCAGGCATCGAACCCACGTCTCTTGCATCTCCTGCATTGGCAGTGGATACTTTACCACTGGACCATCTGGGAAGCCTAGCTTTAAATTTGGAATTAATTTTTCATTATAAAAATTTGTAAGTATTTTCTTTTTCATTTTTTGCTAATAAATTATAATCTTTCTTGGGTTATTTTTGAACATCTAATTACAGTAAGCTACTGCTTTGCCTAATGGCAATCATATTGCTCTTAGTTAATCCATATTTTCCACAAGTTTATATACATCATAGTCTAATTAATACATAGCAGAGACATGTTCTGGCTTTCAGTAATGTGAGTCATTTACAGTTGACATTTTAAGAATTTGACTAGTTGCTAAATAATCTCATTATGAGGAGACTTTCAGGGGAAATAACAAGTTTTCCAGTGAAAATGATTTTAAAATAGACAAATTCTAACTAAATTATTTTGAAGCCAATGTTTCTTTTTTATTCACCAAATATATGAATTTAGAAATGTTTTCTGCTACAATGAGTAATTATATTTAAATTATTAAAAAGAAAATAGCATACCTATTTGAATCAATGGAAAAATAGCACATCCCTAAAATGGAGACTATAGGGTTTTGCTAAAATTGATAAAAATATAATGTCTCAAGTAATAAATTAATGCGAGATTGTATGTTTGATAATAGTCTGAAATTGTCTTGCAAGGCGTTTCTTTGAATGAAAGAACGAGTAGAACAAAATAATTGCTATCTTTTTTCAGTCTTTTCCTCTCTAACATATTTCTAAGCTTTCAACATTTAATAACAATTATGCAAAGGATACTTTCCCAGATCCTCCAACCTGTCATGTTTTGTTTTGTTTCGTTTGTACTCTGAAGAATGCCCAAGTTTAATTGATTCAGAGCTTTGAATGAACAAAGTAGATTTTGAATGAACAGCTTCACATTATCTCCTAAAATTTAAATTAGAGTCTTATAACGTCAAAATTAGAAAAGTATTGATCATAGTTACAATTTTGTGTAACAAAGGACTATATGTTGTTTTATGTTATTTTGGGATGTAATTATTTTCTTTAGGAAAATGTGTTGTGTTTGGGAAAGAAGGTTTGAAATATGTTTCCTCAAACTCATTGAGCTTTCATTTCCTTGTTTCCAAATATGGAACATAAATCTCTCTCTCTTTTGAGGATCAAATGGTATAACTAGAATAGTGCCCCACATGCTGCTGCTGCTGCTGCTGCTAAGTCGCTTCAGTCGTGTCCGACTCTGTGCAACCCCATAGATGGCAGCCCACCAGGCTCCCCTGTCCCTGGGATTCCCCAGGCAAGAACACTGGAGTGGGTTGCCATTTCCTTCTCCAATGCATGAAAGTGAAAAGTGAAAGTGAAGTCGCTCAGTCGTGTCCGACCCTCAGCGACTCCATGGACTGTAGCCCACCAGGCTCCTCCATCCATGGGCTATACCCACTTTAAAAGTAATACCATCTATTATTTTTGCTCTTTACTGTTTAAGCTTGTGTTTGTTCAAGTTTATAAATTCTTTGAGCTAGAAGAAATTTTTTATCTCCCATGATTTCTTTACAGTTTACATTTTATATTTCTTCATTATTTTAGGCAGAGGTCTGTTTCTTGGTTTAGAACTTCAGAGCCAGGGAAAAACAGAAAACAATAAAATGGGCTGGGCTATTCATTAATATTTTTAAGGCTTCCTTGGTGGCTCAGATGGTAAAGAATCTGTGTGCAATGCAAGAGACCCCAATTCAATTCCTGGGTTGGGAAAATTCCCTGGAAAAGGAAATAGCAACCCACTCCAGTATTCTTGCCTGGAGAATCTCATGGACAGAGGAGGCTGGTGGGTTACAGTCCATGGGGTTGCAAAGAGTAGGACACAACTGAGTGACTACACTTTCACTTCTAGAGTTATTCATTAATATTTTTACTTTTCTAGGAATTGACAAGTAGTTATGGTTGCTTTAAACATTTGGACTCAATTCCATCCACTGAAATCTACTGTATAGTATAGAATGTCCTGATCTGAAGTCACAGAAAATCTCAGCTTGAGCCTACTCGAGCAACATCTAAAAATGGTAGTCTGTGGTAGGGTCAGCTCCAGGCACAGAACAATTAATCTTGTTATCCAGTGCCAAGGAATTAATGGCATCACTTTAAGGCTAGTAACAAGATGGCAGCAACATTTCCAGGCCATACCTCCAGACAGAACCACATCCTAATGAGAGGAAATTTATGACTGTTTCATTCTTAAGATTGAAGAAACTTCCCCCCAGGAATTCCAGTAGATTTATCAGAATTATCCCATTCCTATAAAAAATGCTAGAAAGTAGAGCATAATTATCACTCATTTAGGAATGTAATGGATTTTAGGGCATCAGAGACACTACTCTAAGCCACGTTTTTAGCTACTTAGCATACAGACACACATTCCTCACATATATAAGCATTGGCATGCTTATCTCTTTGGAAATACCTTTCATACCTTCTTTAAAATGAGACAATACAGAGACTCACAGAGTTATTAAATACTAAAGCAAATTCAAGTTCAGGATCTCTGTGTTAAGTGTAGACCTTTCTATCAAGTTGGAATGTAGCTCTTTATAGTCCAGTTAAAGAGTGAGTTTTTCACTTACTGCCTCAGGCCAGCAACTTCTGTTGATAGAGAACAGGAAAGATTATTACCATAGAAACTACTTCAAAAAATGGTGAAGACAAAACACCATGGTATTCCTGAAAAATAATAATGAATAGTGGATATTCTCTTGTAGTTGACTAAATTCCTTATTTGGCTTCTGAAAGCTCCTTGTTAGGGGATTTTGGTGGCAACTTCTTGTTCATATTGACAGTGGACATGTGGGGAATGAGCATGTGAAAGAATGCCTTATCCTGGGACTGCAGTTTTAGCAACTCCCTCCCTATTGAGTGAGTTTGGTGACCGGAAAATTGATCTAATTACAGGAATACATTGTTGATGAGACTTAGAGTCATTTAGTAATGCAATTTCCTTAAAAATTAACTCATTTGCATTTGATTGCATAGCCTGGTAACCAAGCCAGAGAGCTGGGTCATCAAATTATTTTTCCTGTCAGTCTCATCCACCCTCTCCCTCAGTCTCATGATCATCTTTCTATAATGACCTCTGCCATGAAGACAATAGAAAGAATAGCCTGATGTGGGAATGCACATGTATACCTTATCCCATCCATACATCTTTTAAAGATAAGATTGTCTCCTTCTCTAGGTGAATATTTAATTAGAGGTGTTTGCTGGAAATCTGGAGTTATAGGGTTTCCTTTTGCTTTGATCAAACATTCCGTTCCATTTCCATTCTCACTGTCTCTCTGTACATTACCCACAGCTTGGGATAGAAAGTGTGGTTTTTCAAACCCCTTGATGCTCCACATAATTATTAAACTGTTAATCAACTAACATTGTAGCTCAGGACATGAACAACCTCTTTAAGCCGAACTGTAGTTTACTCCTTCTTTGCTTAGTAACATATCAACTTTAGTCCAGGCATAACTCTTTCTTGAAGGACTTGACTGAAAGTATCAAGAATTAGTCAAAATACCAGTGTTCTGAAAATTCCCTATCAGTTTGCAAAAGGAGTAGCCATTTAGCCAAATGTTTCCAAACCACACAAGAAGGGTCATTAACCATGAATCTTTGAAGTATCAAGTGGATCATTCTCTCTTGTTTTATCTCTTTTTCAACAGTTAAACAGTTTAGGGTCTGTTACTTGGATTTCTAGTAATAGATTTGGTATCAGGGTACTTCTATAAGCAAGGAGGGCTTCCCAAGTGGTATTAGTGGTAAAGAACGCACCTGCCAATGCAGGAGAAGTAAGAGATGTGGGTTTAATCCCTGGATCTAGAAGATGCTATGGAGGAGGGCATGGCAACCCATTCCATTATCCTTGCCTGAAGAATCTCATGGACAGAGAAGTTTGGCAGGCTGCAGTCCATGGGGTCGCACAGAGTTGGAAATGACTGAAGCAACTTATCACGCATAAGTGAGGAACTGAAAATACTGATTAAGAAATAGCACACAACTGGATGTAGTGAGGTTCCTATGTGCCTTATAATAGGATTCAACCCGACTGTAATTTTCTTGGTCAGTGTGTTTCTCCAGGGCTGGTAGCAAAATAGCTTCAGTTCTTTCAGACACGATATGAGTCTGGAATAGAAAGGAATAATTTCTTCACAGGTCTTAGATCTGAGTAAATTTTCCACAGAAGCGCTTTAAAATTCTTATTTTAATATCTAATATAAAATTCTTGAGAGCATGTATTTCATAATTGGCAGATGACCACCAATGAGAAGTGATTACTTCATGCTACAAGGAAATCTGTTTCTGGGAATCAGGAAAGCAAAGGGCAGAAATATGTTTTAGAGGCTCCTGCGATCTAACTCTGATCCAGCTCCCCAGACCATCCCCAACCTCATTCATCTTTGTTAAGATGGCCTTGTTGATACTGAGTTTTATTAAAAGAAACTAAGAAAGTTTGAACATCATAAGCATTTCTTTACAAATAAGAGCACAGATCTTTAGGGTACATTTTTCTGAGATGGTAATATAACCCCAAATATAAAAGGGCAGAGGTAGAGAAAACATTAATCTATGTTTTCAACTCTGTCTAGAGGTAACTGCAAGCCACACATGTATTAATAAGAATATCTGGGTCCTCTTTGGGCTTCCCAGGTGGCACTAGTGATAAAGAATCCACCTGCCACTGCAGGCAGAGGTAAGAGATGCAGGTTCAATCCCTGGATCAGGAAGATCCCCTGGAGAAGGGAATGGCAATCCACTCCATTATTCTTACCTGAAGAATCCCATGGACAGAGGAACCTGGTGAGGTCCAGTCCATGGGGTCACAGAGAGTCCAACAGGACTGAAGAATTGAGCACACACACACTGAGACAAAGAAAATTTATGACAGGCCAATTTAATTGATGCATATGTGAAACTTTTAAACACTTTGAATGAATTATCTTCTTTCTGCAGGCAAATATTTACAAAATTACTATTTGATAGATCAGTTGTGCTTTCAGATTCTCGGCACCTCAAGAGAGATAAGTACAAGTTGGTTACTTGATGAGTAACTTCTAAGAATATACTTAACTGCTCAAAGTCTCAATTACTTCATCTAGAAAATAGAAGTTATAATCTTCCATACTTCATATAGTTGCGTTGAGTATTAAATATATGCTCAGTGCAGTGCCTAAGATATGGTAGATCCTTAGTAAGTGACCAACAACTTTTGATAATAAAATTTTAATAATAAAAATTTGTGATTAGTTATCCTTTTACAATTCATTTTTAAATATATATTAAAAAAACCAAACTCTTCTATAGAATTCTTGTGATCATAAAAAATCTGGTTTAAGAAAGTACTTTTCATTTGCAAATCTCATCTAGAAAATAGAAGTTATAATCTTCCATACTTCATATAGTTGCGTTGAGTATTAAATATATGCTCAGTGCAGTGCCTAAGATATGGTAGATCCTTAGTAAGTGACCAACAACTTTTGATAATAAAATTTTAATAATAAAAATTTGTGATTAGTTATCCTTTTACAATTCATTTTTAAATATATATTAAAAAAACCAAACTCTTCTATAGAATTCTTGTGATCATAAAAAATCTGGTTTAAGAAAGTACTTTTCATTTGCAAATCCCATCATGAAGTTGAAAGCTAAATTTTATAAAACTTTAAACAATTATTTCATTTTTTCTCTGATTCATAGCTTTTCTAACTACCTGTCCAATCGCTGGTCTAATGTGCCTTGACTTAAAATTTTATATATCTTTATTAGATTACTAAATGTTTTTTTTAATATGATAATCAAATGCCAATCATTTAATCATTTCTAATCTCAAATACTTTTGGGGCATCTACTGCAATCTTAGAGTACATTTTATTTCATGACTTCCTCATTGTGTTCTGTTTATGCATTGCAATATGAAAAATGGTGCATGGTCAAATAAGTTTTGAAAACCCTCTATTAAAAGTAATGAATTTAGGAGAGAAATTTGCTTAGAGGCATAGTGATGGCAGTAATATGAAGTGACACTTGACAGTGTGGCAGTAATTCAAGCTGTGGTTCCAGGATAACAAAGCATAGAGTAATTGATGCTTGCAATGATATTCCTATCATAAATTAGAATGAAATGTGATTCAATACACTCAAATTAATAAGGTGGGTTATATATAACAGATTTTACAATAATATCTATTTAACATAGAACTTTTAAAAGAAATTTTGAAATTGAAATGAGAACTTCAGTTATACTGAAACTTATGAAATACCTCATTTCAAAATGATACATAACTTGTTAAATCGCTTGTTAATTTTGAAGAATTATTTCTACTTTATGAATGACCATTAACTTTTAACTCTTTCAGTTAGCCATCATAATCAGGATAGTGTGGTGCCTCAAACACGTTACATTAGCTAAACTAGGTAATAGTTCAGCTAATTACTTAAACTTCAGTAGGTGCATCCAGACTGTAACACAGTTAACCATAAATTACAAAATTGTTTTACTTTCTTTTAGCCCTTTAACCAAATACCATACAGCAGGATCAACTATAACAGTATCAAATTCAGCTTAAAATTAAGTGGTATATTTTATTTTGTTCATTTTCCATTCAAATGTAATAGATGACCTATTGATCCTAAAGTTATTTCTACTTTTCTTATTTTAAATGCATGTTTTTAATTCTTTCTAAATATGCCTATTTGTGGAAGGGGAGTAAGAAACTAATACTATATTAGAAAATAATACTATCTTAGAAATATGGGCACAGCTTTATAATGTCAGACTCAGAGTTAAAGCTCGATAGAGTGGAACTTCTAGGCATGGGGTCAATGATGAGGATGGGTTCATTAAATATTATTCTACTTCACAGTGACCTGAGTCTTCATATTATCTCTCAAAAGATAGTTAACATTTGTTAATAATTAAATGATAGTTACTGATCTAAGACTAGAGCCTTATATATGTAAACATATTTAATCTGCATAAAAATCTCAATAAGATAAAAACAATAACAAATGTTAAGATACTATCTTCATTTTAGAGATGTGAAACATGTTTTGCAGTTATACTTTAAAATAATTTTACCCCCATTTACTCTTTCCCAGTTACAAGTTAAAGTTGGATTTTCTAGATTCTAAAGAAAGGTAAGTAAATGAAAACTCAATTTCTATTTCATTCCAGAAAGGAAATTCATTAACAGGATGGGATCTGTCTAGAGAAAAGTTCATTGATGTGATAAAAAATTTATGAACAAGTCATAAAAGCAGAGGTGGGGATACATTTGAATACTTGACTCTCAATAGTTCAGTGTTCAGTTGACTATCAGCTGTAAGGCTTGGTTTTTGTCATATTTTGCAAATTTCCTTTGTGTTACCTCTGAAAACTCTCCAGGTTTCAACCTTTTATAAAGTAAGGTATAAATCTAAATTATTCCTAAATTGACTAATTTTTGTGATACTCTGAAGTTATGCTGCCAAATAGACACCAAAGTCAATTCATTCCTGAAGTGTCTAGTACATGTCCTGTACAATACTACTATGGGAGGGAAGGGAGGAAAGGAGTGAAAAGGCAAGAAAGGTGGGAGGGGAAGGGAGTGGAGGAGGGGGAAGGAAAGAAGGTAAATTCCTATCTTTCATTATATAATTTAGTTGTCAGAAAAAAAGCACACACATTAAAAATTCTGTAAAGAGTCCTTTTATGACGATGAAAGTGCCATGGCAATTTAGAAACTCATATTTGCTCTAATAGTCTTCAGTTCAGTCGCGCAGTCGTGTCCGACTCTTTGCGAACCCATGAATCGCAGCACGCTAGGCCTCCTTGTCCATCACCAACTCCCGGAGTTCACTCAGACGCTCGTCCATTGAGTCCATGATGCCATCCAGCCATCTCATCCTCGGTTGTCCCTGTCTCCTCCTGCTCCCAATCCCTCCCAGCATCAGACTTTTCCAATGAATCAACTCTT
>SJXQ01008875.1:72090-99737 GCA_006408695.1 Aepyceros melampus | reverse complement strand
CAGTCTTACCACAGCAATGTAATAAAACTTGCTCATTTTCCTTTGTAATAGTTTCACTTGTTTGTTAACTTATCCATTAATCCATTTTAACTTTTTAATGTTTATTTTATCTAAAATCAGTTTTGGTGTTAAGGTGATATTCCAGGTGAGTGATTTATTTTGTTGCTAGTGAATTTGAGGTTCTTTCTTCATTGCAAAAGATCTGGAAACAGAGCTTAGAGGTAAAGGAAATAAAGTGATAAAAGTTCATTTAAGCAATGATACACTCTCTCAGGGACAGCTGTTGGGCAGGTGAGGAGCTGTCACCCTGGGCCTCTATGGCAAGCCAATTATGAGGAGCATACAAGTGACGGGGCACAATATTAACTGGGGAAGGATGAGCTTGGGGGCTGACTTCCCTGATTTTTCATTCTATTTGACTTCTTTGAGGGGAGGAGGTGATTTCTGTCCACATTAGCTTAGAATAGAAGTGTCATGGCATTGGTTCATGATGCATACTTCTTATCTGTAAGGCTAATCCTATTATAATGAGAGCACAATGAGCAAAAGGTTACATTTGCATGCATTTCCCCAATTTTTTTTGTCTGATATGGGACCCTTATCACCCAAAATGTGTGGTTTCCTATCAGCCTGCATGTTCCTGCTTTCCTTTGTCTGTCTCTGTGTGTTTGGGTGTGTGCTCAGTCCCTCAGTCACATCCAAGTCTTTGGGACCCCATGGACTATAGCACATCAGGGTCCTCTGTTCATGGAATTTTACAGGTAAGATTACTACAGTCAGTTGCCATTTCTTTCTCCTGGGATCTCCCTGCCCAGAAATTGAACCTATATCCCTTGTGTCTCCTACATTTCAGGTGAATTCTTTGCCACTGCACCTGTGAAGCCCCTTGTCTGACCATAGACCCCTGCTGTTTACCAGATGCATGATTTCCTTCCACTTGGCCCCTGCCCCAACATCTCATATCTAGCTACCTGCCTCCTGTTAACAATTGTGTCATTGTGTTTATTTGAATATTCTATTTTTTCACTGGTTGAAATTCTGTAAGTCTCAAAGAATAACTGTGTATACAAACAGACACACCCATAAATACTTCTGACTAATTGTAAAGTTTATTTTATACTTCACTAATAATCTGACTACCTTTTATAATGGCTTTACCATTTACTATATTTAATATTTTGTTGTTCCTGCCCAGTCGCCCAGTTATGTCATGTCCAACTCTTTGTGACTCCATAGACTGCAGAAAGACACGATTCCCTGTCCCTCACCATCTCCCAGAGTTTGCCCAAGTTCATGTCCATTGCATCAGTGATGCCATCTAGCCATCTCATCTTCTGACACCCTCTTCTCATTTTCATGAATATTAAGTAGTATTTAAATTGTTTTATTGAAATATTGAGAAAATAGATTCTCTCTGCAGAACTTTACTCTTGTTATCATCACTGTAATGTTCCTTGGGCTGAGTGGGAGTATGGCAGGAAAAGTATAAAGGTGTTATTCAATGACATCTCAACATCTGCTAGTGCATAGTTGTCTTTTATTTTTAAGAACTGAATTCACAGAACTACTAGGATAAGGAAGAGAGTGTTGAATTAACTCCTTTCTTTGATTTTATCTTCTGGGTTTGTGTTCTGACCTGTTGATTCTCTTGTAGTCGTAGTTTGTAGGACAAGGGGTGATAGCTATTTCCATCTTCTTCTCACCTGTTGGTAGTATTAATATTTACAGCTCCACCTGACACTGATCACTTTTCAGTTCCCTCTGTGCTACTGACCTATTGTACAAATACTGGCAGTATAGTGAGCATTATTTGCTGGGTTTTGTGAGAACTCTTCAAACACTCCTTGCCAATACAGATACCCGGTGTGAGAGGTGCAGGTAAGCTGTAGCTCTGCCCCCAAAGCAGCCCCAAAATGTGACCCACCTCATGCCACAATGTTTTAGCTGCAGTGCTTTCCTCTCCAGTGGATGACCCCTCTGAAGAATAGAAAAAAGTATTTTGAGATCTGGATGCCTACCATAGACTTCTCATTCCATATGAACTCATGACATTTTACTATGTCAAACAGCAAAAATGTTGCTTGCTGCTCTACGTAAACTTTTCTTCTTTATTCTCTATAGCTTCTGATGTTTATGTGGCTTAGACATATTCATATGAGAGATAATTTATTAACTGTAAATTGGGGGGGGTGGAGATGCTGATTCCCTGACAAGGTACTTTGCTCTTTCTCTGATTATGTTTATACAGATAAGGTAGTGATGGAAGATGGGAAAGAATTTAGTTTCTCCTTGAATGCTGCTTTTTGTAGATCCTCAACTGCATTTGCTGATAGCCTTTCAAATTAGAAAATGAAGCATATCCTGCTTTTCATATTTCAGCTATGAGCTAACTACACTCTTGTTCTGCATTACCCTTTAGCAAGAAAAATTGGGAAGAGTTACAAAGTAGGACACCTCCATGGATCACTACCTTGTCCTGGCAAAGAGGCTTGCATAACTCAAAGAAGCTACGAGCTGTGTCATGCAGGGCCACTCAAGATGGACAGGTCATAGCAGAGAGTTCTGACAAAATGTGATCCACAGGAGGAGGGATGGCAAACTACCCCAGTGTACTTGCCATGATAATCTCATGAAAATGTAAAAGGCCAAAAAGAAGGTGCCCTAATATGATACTGGGGAAGAGCAAAGGAGAATTACCAATAGCCCCAGAATGAATGAAGTGGGTGGGCCAAAGCAGATAGGATGCACAGTTGAGGATGTGTCTGGTAATGAAAGTAAAATCTGATGCTTCTAAGTATAGTATTGTATAGGAAATTCGAATGTTAGGTACATGAATCAAGGAAAATCGGATATAGTCAAGCAGAAGATAGTAAGAACAAACATCGACATCCTAGGAATCAACAAACTAAAATAGATGGGAATGGGAGAATTCAATTCAGATGATCTAGTCTTTCCAGTGGTCAGATACAGTTGTGAGAGCTGGACTGGAAAGAAGGCAGAACACCAAAGAATTGATGGCTTCAAACTGTGTTGCTGGTGAAGACTCCTGAATGTTCCCTGGACAACAAAGAGATCAAATCAGTCAATCTTAAGGGAGATCAACCCTGAGTATTCCCTGGAAGGACTGATGATGAAGCTGAAACTCCAGTATTTTGATCATCTGATGCAAACAGATGATTCATTGTAAAAATCCCTGATGATCAGAAAGATTGAGGGCAGAAGAAGAAGAGGGCGTCAGAGGATGAGATGGCTGATGTCCATCAGTGATGGACAGCATACCTGATGCAATGGACATGAACTTGAGAAAACTCTGAGAGATAGTGAAGGACGTGAAGTGCTGGGGTGCTGAAGTCCATGAGGCCACAAAAATTCGGACACAACTGGGTGACTGAACAACAACAATCACTGCCACAAATTAAGAAAAGAGTGTATATTTTGAGTTTTTTTTTTTTTGAACAAGTGAATACTTTCACAACCAAATTGAAAGAGTAAACAAAATCTGAATAATTGTTTGAAGCAAAACGCAGAGTTAAAAAGGAGAAGAATGAGGTTTCACTTATAAAATATAGCAGAAAATTATTAAAGTATTTTATTGACTACAGGCTTCCCAGGTGATGCTAATGACAAAGAACCCGCCTGTCAATGCAGGAGATATAAAGATGCTGATCCAATCCCTGGCTCAGGAAGATCTCCTGGAAAAGGAAATGGCAACCCACTTCAGTTTTCTTGCCTGGAGAATCCCCATGGACAGAAAAGCCTAGTAGAGTCACAAAGAGTCAAACACGACTGAAGTGACTTAACGTATTTTATTGACTAAAGAAGCAAAGCAATGTTAGATTAGCCTGAATTTACTTGTATTGGTATATTGTCTACAAATCTTGTGGTTCTTTATTTAATTAAAGTTGATTTACAAAAAATACAAAAAAAATAGTGATTCAATATTTTTTATAACTTTACTGAAAAGTTTTATAAAATATTGGTGTTTTTCCCTGTGTTGTTAAATATGTATTTGCAGCATATTAACTTTAGGATATTAGTTTATACTTCTTAATCCCTTAGACCTATCTTGCTCTTCTCCCCATCTCTCTTACCACTTGTAATCATTAGTAGTTCTCTGGATCTGTATGTTTCTGTTTTATTGTAAATATTTTTTAGATTACATATATAAGTGATAACATAGAGTATTAGTCTTTGCCTGACTTATTTCACAAAACATAATACTCTCTGGGATGTTGCAACAGCATCCATGTTGTTGCAAATGGCAGAATTTCATTCACTTGAGAGAATGATATTCCTTTGTGTGTGTGTATACATGCATATGATATTATATATAATTTTCTTTATCCATTTTTCCATTAATGAGAATTTAGTTTGCCTCCATTTGCTATTGTAAATAATACTTCAGTGAACATACTGCTGCATGTATCTCTTCCAAATGTGTTTTCATTCTCTTCAAATATATACTCAGGCATTACTGGATCATATGGTAATTCTATTTTTAGTTATTGAGGTACCTTCATACTATTTTCATAGTGGTTAAACCAATTTACATTCTTACTAGCTGTGCACAAGTTTTCCTTTTTCTTCACATCCTCCCCAACATTTGCTACTAGTGAGATTTTTTTTTTTATGGTATTCATTCTGACTGGTGTGAAGTAAAATCTCATTGGGAATTCAATTGTATTTCCCTGTTGATTCAAGATGTTGAGTATAATTTAATGTATCTTTTGACCATCTGTATGTTTTCTTTGGAAAAATGTCTATTTAGGTTTTCTGTACATTTTTCAAAGAGTTATTTCAGTGACATTGAGTTATATGAGTGGTTTATAGATGTTGAGTATTAAGCACCTGTCAGTCATGGGTTTCCCTTTTGGCTCAGATAGTAAGAATTAGCCTGCAGTGCAGGAGACTCAGGTTCAATCCCTGAGTCAGGAAGATAACCCCAGAGAAGGGAATGTCTACCCACATGAGGATTCTTGACTAGAGAATTCTATGGACAGAGAAGCCTGATTAGATATATTATTTTCAGGTATTTTCTGTCATTCATTAGGTTGTGTTTTCATTTCCCTGATGGTTTTCTTTGTTTTGAAACATCTTTAAGTTTAATTTTGTATTGTATGATTATTTCTGTGTGTGTGTCATTTGCCTAAGGAAGCAGATGTGTGTGTGTGTGTGTGTGTGTGTGTGTGTGTGTGTGTATAGCTTATGTCAAAGGGTGTTCTATATTTTCTTCTAGGAGTTTCACTGTTCATTTCACGTTTTTGTATTTAGTGTGACAAAATGTTTGAATTTTATTCCTTTACTATAGCTCTCCAATTTTCCTAGCACTACTTAGTTAGGGAAGCTTCCTTTCCTCACTATATGTTTCTGAGTTCTTTGTCATAGGTTAATTGGCTCTATATGTTTGGATTTATTTCTGGGCTCTCTATTTTGTTCCATTTATCTATTCATCTCTTTTTGTGTTAGTGCCATACTGCTTTGATTACTGTAGCTTTGTAATAGAATGTGAAGTCAAAGAGTATGATACCTCCAGCTTTGTCCATTTTTCTCAGGATTGCTTTGTCTACTGGGGACACAATTGCTTTAACTATTGTATTTTGTGTTTCCATATACATTAGAAGACTGTTTGATCTAGTTCTATGAAAAATGTCATACATATTTTGATAGGGATTGTATTAAACTTGCAGAAAAATTTCCTAGGATTTTATTATTTTCAATGGGATTTAAAAGATTTGTTTTCTTGCTTTCTCTTTTGGATAATTAAGAGTTAATGTATAGAAAAACAATTGCCTACTATATATTAATCTTGTGTCCTGCAACTTTATTGAATTTATTTTTTTTTCTAATAGAATTTTGATGGAAACTTAAGGATTCTTTGTATGTAGTATCATGTCATTTGTAAATAGTGACAGTTTATGTCTTCCTTCCCAGCTTGGATGATTCCTTTTGTGTGTGTGATTGATTTGTGACTAGATCTTCCAATATTATGTTAAATAGAAGTGGTGAGAGTGGGCATCCTTTTCATGTTCCTGATTTTAAAGAAAAAGCTTTTAGCTTTTCAACATAGAGTATGATGTTTGCTATGGGTTTGTAATATATGGTCCCTTTGTGTTAAGATTATTGTTACTGTTGTTGTTTAGTTGTTGAGTCATCTCTAACTCTAATTCCTCTGTCTACAGGATTTCCCAGGTAAGAATACTGGAGTGAATTGCCATTTCCTTCTCCAGGGGATCTTCTAGACCCAGAGATTGGACCTGTGTCTCCTGCTTTGTAGGTGTAATTTTTACCACTGCTCCACAAGAAAGGTCCTATGTCGAGATTTGTCACCTTCATACTCAATTTTATGAGAGTTTTTGTTAAAAGGAATGGAAATTGAATTTTGCCAAATGCTTTCTATGAGTCTACTGAGATGATCATGTGGTTGTCTTTCCTTTCTTTAACGTGATTTCTAACATAGATTGACTTGCAGCTATTGAACCATCTTTATGTTCCTGGAATAAAATGCCACTTGATTATGGTTATGCTCATTTTTATATATTGCTGAATTCAGTTTGCTAATATTTTGTTGAGTAGTTTTGTACCTATATTCATCAGATGTCTTGGCTTGTAATTTTCTTTTATTGTAGTGTCTTTGCCTGGGTTTGGTATCTAGGTAACAATGGCCTTGTAAAATTTATTTTGGAGTATTACTTTGTTTTCAGTTATTTGGTATAGTTTTAGAAGATAGGTATTAACTTTTCTTCATATGTTTGGTAGAATTCCCCTTTGAAGTCATCAGGTACTGGATTTTTGTTTTCTGGGAGTTTTTTAACTAATGATTCAATTCCACTACTATTGTTTGGCCTGGTCAGATTATCTATTTCTTTTTGATTCAGTCTTGGGAGAATGTATTCTTCTAGAAATTTGTCCATTTTATCTAAGCTTTCCAATTATTTTCACTATAACTCTTGCAAGTATGACTAACTTTTGTATCTTTGTGTTATGGTGATAATTTCTTCTCTTTCATTACTTATTTTGTCTTCTTTCTTTTTTTATTGATGTCTGTCTTACCAATTTTGTTTATCATGTTAAAAATTAGGTCTTATTTTCATGTGTTATCTATTGATATTTTTGTCTCCATTTTATTTACTTCCCCTGTGATCTTTACTATTTCCTTACTCTGACTTTGGGCCTTGTTTTTTCTTTTTCTTTTTTTTTCTGATTTTTTACATGGTAGATTACATTGTCTCTTTGGGATATTTCATGTTTCTTGAGATAGGACTTTTCACTATAAACTTTCCTCTTAAAACTTCAACTATTCCCTTAGATTTTGTTTTGTTTTCATCAGTCTTATGGTATATTTTAATTTCCTCTTTGATTTCTTTATTTACTTACAGAGAATTTAGTAGCATGTTGTTTGTAGTTTCCATGTATTTTTGCTTTTCCCATTTTGTAATTTAACCTGTTTCTATTCAATAATTTTATATCATTATAATTGGAAAGAATGTTTGGTACAGTTTATATCCTCTTAAATTTGTTGAGCCTTGTTTTGTGACTTAGCATGTGACCTATTGGAGAGTGTTTTATATATACTTGAATGTAACATGTAGCATACTGTTTTTAGTTGGAATGTCCTGTATATATTTATGTAATATTAATGGTATAATGTGTAAGGTCAGTGTTACCTTACTGACTTTCTGTGTGGATGATGTGTTCTCTGAAGTGAGGTATTCAGTTCAGTTTAGTTCAGTCGCTCAGTCACGTCTGTTTTCTGAATGTTGAGCTTTAAGCCAACTTTTTCACTCTCCTCTTTCACTTTCATCAAGAGTCTTTTTAGTTCCTTTTCACTTTCTGCCATAAGGGTGGTGTCATCTGCATATCTGAGGTTACTGATATTTCTGCCAGCAATCTTGATTCCAGCTCGTGTTTCTTCCAGTCCAGTGTTTCTCATGATGTACTCTGCATATAAGTTAAATAAGCAGGGTGACAACATACAGCCTTGACATACTCCGTTTCCCATTTGGAACCAGTCTGTTGTTCCATGTCCAGTTCAACTGTTGCTTCCTGACCTGCATAAAGATTTCTCAAGAGGCAAGTTAGGTGGTCTTGTATTCCCATCTCTTTCAGAATTTTCCACAGTTTTATTAGGGTTCCCTATTATCATTGTATTATTGTCAATTTCCCTTCGTGTCTGTTAACATTTGCTTTATATATTTAGGTGTTTCTATATTAGATGTATATATGTTAACTTGTAGAGCCTCTATCATATTCTTATCTTGATTGCTTTATCATGATATAATGCCCTTTTTGTCTTTTGTTTTAAAGTCTACTTTGAATGGCGTAAGTGTTCCCATTGCAATTTTCTTTTTATTTCCATTTTCATTAAATATAGTTTTTCATTTCCTTTCAGACTATGTTTTAACTGTGAAGTAACTCTGTTGTGGACAGTGTATAAATTTTCTTTCCAATCAACCACCTTATATCCTTTCATTGGCACAGTAGGTATGTACTTATTGCCATTTTGTTGCTTGTTCTTTTTTTTTTTTATTGTTATTTGGTAATTCTTCTCTGTTTTTTTTCTTGTTATTTTAGGCTCTTCCCTTGTGATTTATCTCCTTATTTATATATTCTTTTCTAGGTTCATTTAGTTTCTCTCCAAGTTCAGTTAATGTCTTTATTACTAATGTTTTTAATTTTGGTGAATTATCTCTTCTTCTTTCAGATTTTTTTTCTTTCATTTGAAGCAAATTCCTCTGTCCTTTCATTTTGCTTAACTTTCTCCATGTCTAGGAAATTAAGTGAAGCATTCAACTACCCCTGTCTTGAAGGATTGCCATTCTGTAGGAGCATTCCTATGCAGTCTGCATGTACCTACTGGCTTTGATGGGAGAGTTGGATCTGAAGTGAATGTGGCTCACATCTTTCCCTGGGATTTTCTGGTGATTATCACCTTGGTGGGAGGTGGGGCTGATCTTGGAGAGACTAGAGACAGAACCAGATATGAGAATGGGCTTCTTTTCTACTCAGTTGCTGTCAGTGCCCTATCAGGGGTTAACTGATGTCCAAAGTGCTGAACAGAAGTCCTGAGAGTCAGGACAGAACCGGCTACACCCTTCTAGATGCCTGCTCTCCCAGCAGTAGAAATTTTGATCTAGTGGAGAACAGCACTGGGGCGACAGAGGCTAAATCAGGCCCCTAGTGTGACCAGGGTGTGCACTAGAATAGTCCAAGAAAGCCAGTCAGAGTCCCAGGCAGTTCTCCATCAGTTGCTTCCACGTGAGAATTGTCAACAACTGCCTTTGCCATATCAGGTCTGAGCTGGCTCTGTTCTCTGTACGTGTGTCCTCTCTCCTTGGCAACATTGGTCATTAACATAATGGAGAGCTGTGCCAGAGCAAGAGAGGATCGGGTATATGCTGAGGCAGGCTTGGTGAGTCATATGGAGCTCCAGTCTTTTCCCTGGGTGAATCCTCATGCCTGTTATAGTCCCACCTTCTTCTCTGTGCCTACTAGGGTTGTGAGTTCAGACACAATTTCTTCCCCTCAACGTCTGACAAGATTCTGTGTGGATATCTCCTTACAGCTTTGATTGTAGAATAGCCCTCTTGCTCATTTCCAGATTGATTTGCTCCACAAGCAAATGCATTTTTGATGTGTTTGTTAGGGGTGGATGAAATCAGGGTCTTCCTACTCTACCATCTTGATCTTTCTTCCTCCTGTGGTGACTCAGTTGTCTAATGTAAATTTTTATGCAAATTTGGTGATTAAATTACGTTGAACAGAAATAAATTACATGATAGAGTATACTTGGATTCAGAAATATCTAATTCTAGATTCAGAGAGACAGAAATGCTGGATATATTTTAACACATTAATTGAAAATATTGCCTATTTGTATTATCTGAGAGATATTAGAATGAATTCTGTTCACAAGGATGTTTAAGATGAGATCTGCAAGAAAAGCACAGACTGCACAAAATGCACTCATGAATGATGTAGTAAAGAGTTTCATTTGAAATGGGCTCTCTAATTTTAGTGTGGCTGGATGAATTACAAACATCAGAGTCCAGGTAAAAGAGACATAGAAATGCTTAAAAGAAGCAAAGCTAATATTATTAACATGTGGCTACAAGAACATGTCCAGTCATCCAATATCCAAGAATAGTAAAACCTTGGAAGTCTCTGAGAAAATTCAAGTAATTATGAATCCATAGGAAGTAATTATTAGGTAACCTTATAATGAATTATTTACTTTATGTATCAAAGTAAATTTTACTATTATAAATTTTCCTATTACTATTAATAGTATATTTTTCTATTTATATTACTATTATTATTAGATTATGTTTTATTATATAACATAGCTAACAGAAGCCTGACTTAGTACTTAGATGGCAGAGTCCCAGTGTTTCCTTAAATATATTTATCTGAGTCATGGCATATATCTGTGTCAGGAAACAAACAGCAATAACAGCTCAATGCCACATGTCCATACTGTGATGTTTCATTCAAAGCTAGCACAAAAGAACCAAAGATATTGCATTTATTTACTTGCCTAATAAAGGCTTTGAGAAAGGGAAATTATACAGAATGCTGAGAATTAATGGACATTTGGTCTCAGTTCACTTTAGTTACTCAGTCATGTCCGACTCCTTCCTACCCCATGGAATGCAGCACCTGTGTATTGCCAAATCCCAGAGCCTACTCAACCCCATTTTCATCATATCAGTGATGGACATCATATAATTCAACCATCTAATCCTCTGTCATCCCTTTCTTCTCCTGCCTTCAATCGTTTCCAGCACCAGGGTCTTTTCCAATGAGTCAGTTCATTCTATGGGGTGGCCAAAGTATTGGAGTTTCAACTTCAGTGCAAGGAGATCTAACCAGTCCATTCTGAAGGAGATCACCCCTGGGATTTCTTTAGAAGGAATGATGCTAAAGCTGAAACTCCAGTACTTTGGCCACCTCATGCAAAGAGTTGACTCATTGGAAAATACTTTGATGCTGGGAGGGATTGGGGGCAGGAGGAGAAGGGGATGACTGAGGATGAGATGGCTGGATGGCATCACTGACTCGATGGGTGTGAGTCTGGGTGAACTCCGGGAGTTGGTGATGACAGGGAGACCTGGCATGCTGCCATTCATGGGGTTGCAAAGAGTTGGACATGACTGAGCGACTGAACTGAACTGAACTGAACTGATCAGTCTTTCCAAGGAATTTTCAGAACTGATTTCCCTTAGGATTGATGGATTGTGTCTCCTTGAAGTCCAATGGACTCTCAAGAGTCTTCTCCAATACCACAGTTCAAAAGCATCTATTCTTTGGTGCTCAGCTTTCTTTAGAGTCCAACTCTCACATCCATATATGACTACTGTAAACTGTAGTCATGTGAAAAACTGTAGCTTTGACTAGATGGACTTTTTCTTGGCAAACTAATGTCTCTGTTTTTTAATATGCTGTCTAGGTTGGTCATAACTTTTCTTCCAAGGGGCCTTTCAATTTAAGGGCTGCAGTCACCATTTGCAGTGATTTTGGACCCCCCAAAATAAAGTCTGTCACTATTTCCACTGTCTCTCCATCTATTTGCCATGAAGTGATGGTACCAGATGCCATGATCTTAGCTTTCTAAATGTTGATTTTTAAGCCAGCTTTTTACCTCTTGTCATTCACTTTCAGCAAGAAGCTTTTTAGTTCCTCTTTACTTTCTGTCATAAGGGTTGTGTTATCTGCATATCTGAGACTATTGATATTTCTCCCAGCAATCTTGATTCCAGCTTGTGCTTCATCCAGCCTGACATTTCACATTATGTACTCTGCATATGAGTTAAATAAGCAGGATAACAATATACAGCCTTGACATACTCCTTTCCTGATTTGGAACCAGTCTGTTGTCCCATCATTTCCAGTTCTAACTGTTGCTTCTTGATCTGCATACAGATTTCTCAGAAGGCAGGTAAGGTGGTCTTGTACTCAGGAGGCAAGTAAAGTAGTCTTGTATTCCCAAATCTTAAAAAAAAAAAAAATCCATAGTTTGTTGTTATCCACACAGTGAAATGCTTTGGCAGAGTCAATAAAGCAGAAATAGAATTTTTGGGGGGAACTCTTGTGCTTTTTCAATGATCCAATGGATGTTGGCATTTGATCTCTGATTCTTCTGCCTTTTCTAAAACCAGCTTGAACATCTGAAATTTCATGGTTCACATTACTGTTGAAGCCTGGCTTGGAGAACTTTGAGCAGTACATTGCTAGCGTGTGAGATGAGTGAAATTCTGCCATAGTTTTAACATTCTTTGGCACTGCTTTTCTGTGGGATTGGAATGAAAACTGACAATTTCCATACCTGTGGCCACTGCTGAGTTTGCTAAATTTGCTGGCATATTGAGTTCAGCACTTTCACAGCATCATCTTTTAGGATTTGAAATAGCTCAACTGGAATTCCATCTCCTCTGCTAGCTTTGTTCGTAGTGATGCTTCCTAAGGCCCACTTGACTTTACATTCCAGGATGTCTGGTTCTAGGTGAGTGATTATACCATCTTAGTTACCTGGGTCATGAAGATCTTTTTTGTATAGTTCTTTATGTATTCTTGTCACTTCTTCTTAATATCTTCTTCTTCTGTTAGGTATATACCATTTCTATCCTTCATTGTGCCCATCTTTGCATAAAATATTCCCTTGATATGCATAATTTTCTTGAAGAGATCTCTAGTCTTTCCTATTCTATTGTTTTCCTCTGTTTCTTTGCATTGATCACTGAGAAAGTCTTTTTTTTTTTTTTTAATTTCTCCTTGCTCTTCTTTGGAACTCTGCTTTCAAATGCATATATCTTGCCCTTTTTCTTTGCCTTTCACTTCTCTTCTTTTCTCAGTTATGTGTAAGTCCTCCTCAGGCAACTATTTTACTTTTTTTTTTTTTTTTGAGAATGGTTTTGATCACTACCTGCTGTACAATGTCACGAACTTCCATCTATAGTTCTTCAAGCATTCTGTTTATCAGATCTAACCCCTTGAATCTATTTGCCACTTTCACTGTATAATTTTAAGGGATTTGATTTAGTTCATATCTGAATGGTCTAGTGGTCTTTCTTTCTTCAATTTCAGTCTGAATTTGCCATTAAGGATTCATTATCTGAGCCACAATCTGCCCCCTGTCTTGTTTTGCGACTGTATAGAGCTTCTCAATATTCTCAAAGAATATAATCCATTTAATTTTGGTATTGACCATCTAGTGATGTCAATGTGTAGCATCTTCTCTTGTGTTGTTGGAAGAGGGTGTTTGCTCTGACTCTCTTAGCCTTTGGCCTGGTTCATTTTGTACTCTGAGGCCAAATTTGCCTGTTACTCCAGGTATCTCTTGACTTCTTACTTTTCCATTTCAGTCCCCTATAATGAAAAAAGATACCCATTTTGGGTGTTAGTTCTAAACAGTCTTGTAGATCTTCATAGAACCATTCAGCTTCAGCTTATTCAGCATAACTGGTCAGGGTATAGACTCAGATTACTGTAATACTGAACGGTTTGCCTTTGAAATGAGCAGAAATAATTCTGTCATTTTTGAGATTATATCCAAGTACTGCATTTCAGACTTTTTTGTTGACTATGAAGGCTATTCCATTTCTTCTAAGTGATTCTTCCACACAGTAGTAGATATAACGGTCATCTGAGTTAAATTCACCCATTCCGGTCCATTTTAGTTCACTGATTCTTAAAATATTGATGTTCACTCTTGCCATCTGCAGTTTGACCATTTCCAATCCCTTGATTCATTGACCTAATATTCCAGGTTCCTATGCAATATTCTGCCTAATATACCATTAATACTTGGGTATCTAAAGCTACACTGTGGCCTGCTGGTGTGCATATAGCTCATAAGCCTAAAGTTATAAATGGATTTTACATGGGTGATATATTTTAGGTACAGGTGAATCCAAATTTCCATAGCGACCACTTTTTCTTACCCTAAAATTCATAGTCATAATTAATATATTCTCAAAACATTTAATAATTTTTCTGATACTTGGATATTGATATTTATATGTATATATTAATATAAATATTGATTTCTATTTAGGACAAAGGTTAAATGGTAGTTCGTGATTGTACCCTTCCTTAAAAATGGTTAACTAATGAGTTAGCTAATTTCATTCCTAAAAAAATTGCTCAAACTTTCAACCATCAATTCAACTGAAATTATTTCTATCATGGCTCTTTTCAACCCAATGGAAAATCTGATACTTTAGGGAAAATGACATGTGTTTCCCATAAGCTTAATTAACTTTTGACCCTAATTGGGGTGTGTTAAATAATATATTTAATCTAATTATTATACTTGCCCCTTGAACGTATAGGATGGTTGCTTTGCCATCTTCCTTTTATCCATGCAGGTTGTGTGGTCAACTATGGGGAAATATGAAGCAAAATACATGTAGTCCTTAATGTAAAACAGTCATTACAATCTCTTGTATCCTTTTTTCTGCCAACAGGACTGGAGTCAAGTATTCTAAAATGGTAGGGTCATGTGATGGAAGAAACCTCAAATCCACGAGTACATGAACTTAGTGGCTATAGCTACCCAGGAAATTCAGTAAACTAGAACCATCTGCATCAGATTATTTGTTATCAAGAAATAAATCTTACCATGTAAAATCACTGGAATTCCAGGATATTTGTTAAATTATATCATGTTAACTACTTCTCGGTTCCTTACTATGGTTACTAAATTCATCTTATAGTGATATTTTTGCTTTTATTACTTTTTCACTCTATTCATACTAAAGACAACAAATATAAAACATTTATAGATTCTCATGAGGAATATTTCCATTTTGGCTCAGAGGAACATCGGCTCTCTGGTTTGTTATGTATAATGTATGCTTCAAAAAACTTGGCCATCTTACAAGTTTAATAGGTCATCACAGTATCCCACGTGACTGATTAAATCATACTGATGATTTCTAGAGATTGGGAAATAGTTGATACCTTGTATGGCTTGGAAAGACACAGAGCTTTCAAAGATGGGAAATGACCCCCCCAACACACACACACATAAACACACACACAAACTCTCAGACTTGCTACCTAAGTGGGCTTTCTCATACTTCAGTGATGTAGAATTTCAAGAAAGTGCCACTGAATTGAAGGGAAGAAATTCTACAGTTTTAGACCAAAATTATTATTTGTAGCTCCTTTATGGAGTCCTTAGATATGTGGAAAACATATATATTTTAGCACTCTTGTTTTACCTTATTTATAGTCAAATAAAAATACAGTAACTTTAAGTGCAGACCATCTTGAGGAAAGACATACTGGCTGCTTTTGACAGCAGGATTAATGGATTTGCCTCTTGATCTTTTAGGTCCTTGATAACCCAGATAGGAGGACATTCTCATCATCTATGTGCTTTCTTTCAATAAAACAACCCTACAATCTTTTTCTTATTACCAGTTTACCAGTGGTGTTACTGCTTATCAGGGAATGAGAATCCCTATAAAGTCATGTCTTTGTGATGTATAGACCATTCTAAAGGCCACAGTACATTGACAGTTAGATTTGAAAATACTACCAAAAGTTGTAAAACTGCCCTTGTTTTATTGTTTTCAGCATGCATATCAGTATCTATACAAAAATTTGGATTAGTTCTATTATTCACTGTTTGCCTTCCCTAAATGGAAAACAAACCATACCTTGAACAGGGTTCTGATTTATTTTTCTCACCACTATCATTGTTCCTATAAAAATGTCTAACATATACTGCGGTCCAACTAATATTTCTTGAATAAAGGTTAGTTGATCTATGATTCTAGCAAATATTTTTCAAATTCATTTGCACATGAGGAACTATTCTGTAATTTAAATGCTTCTGAGTAATTTTCCTTATTTTTTAAATCTCTTTTTCTTCCTTCACCCCTTCCTTTCCTCTTTTCTTCATCTCTCTCTTGCTTATTCATTACTAACATGAAACAGTTGCTCTCTTATAGAATATTATAATCAGCATCTATTATAATTGATCATTACCCTAGATGTAAAAATGAAAAAAAAAATGTTTTCATTCTTCCCATGCATATACCTACTCTTTAACACATGTTCACTATATGGGGACTTGCACAAACAGTTCAAAATTAATGTACTGTAATAGATATCATCACAGTTCTCTTAGTGATCTCATTTGGCTTGTATTCTCAAATAATAGCACCACAGAAATATTCTCTTTCCAACTTTTTCATACCCAACAGGATTGTGTTCTCTTAAAACATTTGTGTGACTGCCCTCTTCTCTTTGTTCTCTCATTAGTTTAGACACTCATTCTTCTCTGCCTGGCTTGCCTGGTGGCTGAGCTGGTGAAAAATTTGCCTGCAATGCAGGAGACCTGAGTTTGATCCCTGAGCTGCAAAAATTCCCTGGAGAAGGGAAAGGCTACCCACTCCAGTATTCTGGCCTGGAGAGTTCCATGGATTGTATAATCCATGTGATCACAAAGAGTTTTATAAAACTGAGTAACTTTCACTTTTACTTTCCTCCTTATCTGGAATATTGTAACATTTCTAACTGTTTTGCTTTTCACTGTTATGAAGTCCTCTGAACAAGTGTTTTCGATTGAACTTTTCAGAACTATATTTCTAGGAAATGGTCTAAAAATAAACAAATGAGTCTTAAAGACTCTGAAATGAACTAAAGTGGAGAATAACTATAGAATAGTACTAAAGAATAAATAATACATAGCACAGTATATGTGCTTAATATATTTTTGGAATTGCACATTGAATCCAATTAATAAATACATATTATGAGAATAATAAAGATCTTAAATATTGTTTTCAAATCTTTCAAATCAGCTAGTAATGTATAGAGCTTCATCTGTAGAAACTAAACAAAGAATAAAGTAACAGAAAAACTGGATTACTTCTTTCATATAAAATGCCATTCTGGAAGGAGTTACTATGATCTCAACATTTGATGCAGCTGGGTCATTGTAAACACAAATTTCTTCTAGTATCCTGATCTTCTATCTAAAAATGTGTGACATCTCATTTTTGATGAGATTTTGTTGCATCCCTGGCATCTCATCCATTTCCCAGGCAGAGAAATGTCAGAGAAAATAAAATGTAAAGATATTCATTTACATTAGGAACACAATAACGTTCTTGGATGCCTCTTCTACTAAAATCTGTTTGTTTCTCACTGGCCAGATCTAGGACACACAGCTACACTCAATGTTAAGAAACCAAAAGAAATCAAATTTTATTAAATGTAATGTGAATATTTTCGACTAAATCCATGGCTCTATTAGTAAATTAAAAGAGAATAAACACATGTGAATTACATCAACTATTACTGCTAAATAAACCAAAATTTTACAGTTTAAATGATAATCACTTACTTATTGCTCACATGTTTATGGATTAACTGAGTAATTCTGCTCATATGAAGGAGACCTCAATGAACTCAAACTGGGTCATGTGCTCCGGGGTTTGGATGCTTTGGTAGTTGATTTACTGTCCATTCTGGTGGCAAGCAGTGAGGGTTGTTATGAGGCTGTGTATATCTTATTATCAGCAGGCTAGTCTGGGCGTGTTCACAAAGCAAACACCCAGCATGGTCCTGAGAGCAGTAAGAGGGCAAGAACCAATGTGAAAATCGTCCTCACATTTTGGCTTGCATAACTTTGCTACTGTAATTTTAGCTAAATTAAGTCATATAGTTGAACCCAGAGTTAAGTGGAAAGAGGTTGCCAAGAAGCACAGCTTCAAGGAGGCAAGAACAGACTTGCATCATTGCTGTAACCAATTCAACACAGGGACTGTGTCTGCCTCAAGAGTATACATATATTTGACGGGGAAATAAATAAGATGATTTGGGAGAATGGCATTGAAACATGTATACTATCATGTAAAATGAATTGCCAGTCTGTTTGATACAGAATACAGGATGGTTGGGGCTGGTGCACTAGGATGACCCAGAGAGATGATATGGTGAGGGAGGTGGGGGGGGGGTTTCAGGATTGGAAACTCATGCACACCCGTGGTGGATTTATGTCAAAGTATGGCAAAACCAATACAGTATTGTGTAAAAAAAAAAAAAAAAGACTCAGTGAAGTGTTTTGAACACAGTCAACATTCAATAAGATTTTTTTCTTATATTTAAGTATTTAAAAAATATTTTTAATACTTTCTTAATAGAAAAAAGTTTAATGAGATATATTATTTTAGGAAAGTATCATTATATGGAAAGATGTATCTGATAAAATGTCACTGAATTTCTCCGCACACATCAGCATCATCAGTTCAGTTCAATCACTCAGTCATATCCGACTGTTTGTGACCCCATGGACTGCAGCATGCCATACATCCCTGTCCATCACCAACTCCTAGAATTTACTCAGACACATATCAATCGAATCGGTGATGGCATTTAACCATCTCATCCTCTGTCATCCCGTTCTCCTCCTGCCTTCAATCTTTCCCTGCATCAGGGTCTTTTGAAATGAGTTAGTTATTTGCATCAGCTGTCCAAAGGATTGCAATTTCAACTTCAGCATCAGTCCTTCCAATGAATATTCAAGAATGATTTCCTTGAAGATTGACTGATTTGATCTTGCAGTCCAAGGATCTCTCAAGAGTCTTCTCCAACACCACAGTTCAAAAACATCAATTCTTTGGTGCTCAGCTTTCTTTATAGTGTACCTCTCACATCCATACATGCCTACTAGAAAAAACATAGCTTTGACTAGATAGACCTTTGTCGGCAAAGTCATATTTCCAATTTTTAAAATGCTGTCTAGTTTGGCCATAGCTTTTCTTCCAAGGAACAAGCGTTTTTAATTTCATGGCTGCCGTCACATTCTACAGTGATTTTGGAGATGCCCAAAATAAAGTCTGTCACTGTTTCCACTTTTTACCCATCTATTTCCAATGAAGTAATGGGACTGGGTGTCATGATCTTAGTTTTCTGAATGTTGAGTTTTAAGCCAGCTTTTTCACTCTTCTCTTTCACGTCCATCAAATCTCTTTAGTTCTTCTTTGCTTTCTACCATAAGGGTGGTGTCATCTGCATATCTAAGTTTATTGATATTTCTCTTGGCAGTCTTGATTCCAGCCTGTACTTCATCCAGCCAAGTATTTTGCATGATGTTCTCTGCATTTATGTTAATAAGCAGGGTGACAATATATAGCCTTAAATACACTCCTTTCCCGATTTCAAACCAGTATGTTTTTCCATGTCCAGTTCTAACAGCTGCTTCTTGACCTGCATGCATATTTCTTAGGAGGCAGGTCAGGTTATCTGGTATTCCCATGTCTGAAGAATTTTTCACAGTTTAATGTGATCCACACAGTCAAAGGCTTTGGCAGAATCAATAAAGCAGAAGTAGATGTTTTTCTGGAACTCTCGTGTTTTTCCAATTTTCCAATGGGTGTTGGCTTTTTGATCTCTAGTTCCTCCGCCTTTTCCACAGGGTTATTTGCTTCTGTGAGTAACTCTGATGTGGCCAATATGAAGTGAAAATACTTTCAAATTTCTTTAGGATGACCAATGTCTTGAATAAAGGCATCTCAAGCAAAGAGGGTAATGATATGGTATTTTGAAATCTAGAAAAATATTTTTACCAGGAATATAATAAAAAGAACATGATATTCTTTTGTCCATTGAAAAAAATATTATGTACGTATGTAGCCATACTAGTTACATTAAGCTTTTTAGAATGTACACTATTTGCTTATATTTATAATACAGGTGACCCGGTTCAATCACTGGGTCAAGAAGATTCCATAGAGAAGGGGATAGCCACCCACTCCAGTATTCTTCCCTGAAGAATTCAATGGACATGGGAGCCTGGAGATCTACAATCCATGGGGTTGCAAAGAGTCAGACACAATTAAGCAACTAACACATATAATTTGTGAAAGTGTTAGTCACTCAGTCGGATATGACCGTTTCTGATTCCATGGACTGTAGTCCACCAGGCTCCTCTGACCGTGGAATTCTCCATGCAAGAATACTCATTTGGGTAGCTGTATCTTTCTCCAGGGAGTCTTCTTGGCCCAAGGATCGAATCTGAATCTTCTGCATTGCAGAAAGATTCTTTACCATCTGTGCCACCAACCAAGCCCAATATAGTTTGTATTGGGCTCTTCCAATTGATCCTTTTTCTTTCATTTTTTGGCACAATTTTATAGATATTTTTATTATTGAACCACAAAAACTTTCACACAATGTAGTCTCCCTTATACAATTTAAAAGTAAAAATTATGCCAAGACAATGTGCATGTATATATATATCAGATGAGATAAACATAAAAACTGGAATTATGGCTCAGCTGAATAAATAAAATTTGACAGTTTAGCATTTATGTTTCTAATATTTCTGCTACAAATTGTAGAAATTAACATAGCTATATTAAATATTTTAAATTATTTCAAAATTGGACATGTTTACTGTGTAATTGTCAATTTTTAAATAGCAAGTCATATAGTATAACAAATGCAAGCATGCATTTCAATGAAAATGTACATTTGGGTTTTGTTAACATTTGGTAGTATTTGTGATGAGATGCAGAAATATTGGATACCCTCTGATTAGCTCCCAGCCTCTTCTACGAATTCAAACTATATTAAATATTTAATTTCACCAAAAAAATGTTTCTTTTTACCATCTTAGTAACACACATGATTACCATTCTTCCTCCTTTCAAATCCTATATTTTTGGGGAAAAAAAATCACATGATCACAGCTAACTACAGGGAAGGCTGGGAAATATGGTCTAGATGGAATTTCAGAGGATGTTGTCATGTTTGGATATACATGGTTTCTTCCTATAACATTATCCAGTTCCTATCTATTTCTCCTGAATCAGCTCAGATCATTTCCCCCTGTTGCTTTTACTTGCAAGCATTTTAGCCTATATTCCTAATGCTAGACCCACTTCCAGCTCAAATTTTGATACACACTGTTCCTTGGGCATTAACATATTATGCCTAACTTCCATCCTTAATCTGTTACCTCTTAGCTCAAATAGTATTTACGGAGATAATTCTATCCTGTCCATCAATAGGTCAATTTTCCCTAATACATGCTTGCAAAGCACTTTGGATTTTTACACATCAATATTTACCATGGTAGAGAACCATATTTTTGTGATTATTTTTATTTATAGTATCCTCTTGCCTTCAGTAGATGGGGTTTTAGTTTTCTAGCGTTATCATAACAAAATGTCAAATACTAGTGACTTAAATACAGAAATGCATTTTCTCAAGGTTCTGCAGATGGGACTTCCAATGAAAGCTGTCTGGAGGCTTTACTTCTGAGGTTTCTCTCCTTGGCTTTCAGATGGCCACTTTCTCTCCTCACATGGTGTCTCCTATGTGCATACATATCCCTGGTTCTCTCTGTGCGTCCACACTTATTCTGGTAAGGACACAGTCAATATTGGATTAAGGTCTATTATAACTGCTTCTTTTAACTTAATTACCCCCTTTAACTGACCCAGCTTCAAATACAATCATACTCTGAGGCACTAGGCTATTGGGACCTCAACCTATGAATTTGTTGGGAACACAATTCTGTGATAAACTCCATGAAGGCTGAATCGGTGATTTGTTTCCAATTGTATCTCTAGCACTAGTATATCACTCAGCATTTAGTAGGTGCTCAATGTAAATGTGCTGAATTAATGAAAAATATGGTGCCTAAATGTTTGTGCTATTCACTATTTTTTGTTACATTTTCTTTTTTATCTTTTGTATTCACCAAAGGTAATACTAGGAACTCTTATTATAAGATACATGAAAGACAATGTTATGAAGTTTACTAAGGGCTGAGAATATTTTATATTTAGTCATTAAAGTGATGTGTAAACCAAAATATATATAGATAACATTCTTTATTAAGAATCTGATTATTTTCACTACCAGTAGTACATGGAACTTCCAGTTACAGTGATTATGACAAGGGAATGCAAGTAATTAGAGTTCCTGATGGATAGAAGATCAGTCGTAGGTGTTCAGTGGAGGGACTGATGTTGAAGCTGAAATTCCAATATTTGGCCACCTGATGCAAATAACTGTCTCACTGAAAAGACCCTGGTTCTGGGAAAGACTGAGCACAGGAGGAGAGGGGACGAAAGAGGATGAGATGGTTGGATGACATCACCGACTCAATGGACATGGGTTTGGGTGGATTCCAGCAGTTGGTGATGGACAGGGAGGTCCAGGATGCTGCAGTTCATGGGATCGCAAAGAGTCAGACATCCTTGAGCAACTAAACTGAACTGAAGTGATGGAAAGAATCACTGTGACAAATCTATAGCCAAATAGGGAAAACAGACTTACTCTGGTAACACTTGAAGCTCATTAACAAATTCAGAATTAGAGTTGAGTGAAGAGAGAATTTCCTAAAATTCAGTTCAGTTGCTCAGTCATGTCCAACTCTTTGCAACCCCATGGACTGCAACATGCCAAGCCTCCCTGTCCATCACCAACTCCCAAAGTTTACTCAAACTCATGTCCATTGAGTCAGTGATGCCATCCAACCACCTCATCCTCTGCCATTCCCTTCTCCTCCCACCTTCAATCTTTCCCAGCATCAGGGTCTTTTCAAATGAGTCAGTTCTTCCCATCAGGTGGCCAAAGTTTTGAAGTTTCAGTTTCAGCATCAGTTCTTTCAATGAATATTCAGGATGGATTTCATTTAGTATGAACTGGTTGGATCTCCTTGCAGTCCAAGGGACTCTCAAGAGTCTTCCCCAACACCACAGTTCAAAACCATCAATTCTTTGGTGCTCAGCTTTCTTTATAGTCCAACTGACATCCATATGTGACTGGAAAAACCATAGCCTTGACTAGACAGACTTTTGTTGGCAAAATAATATCTCTATTCTCTAGGTTTGTCAAAACTTTTCTTCCAAAGAGTTAACATCTTTTAATTTCATGGCTGAAGTCACCATATGCAGTGATTTTGTAGTATATAAAGATATAAAGTAAGAAGTTGGTTGAACACAAGGTTTTTTTTTTTCTTTCATTTTTTTCTTTTTATTGAAGGATAATTGCTTTACATAATTTTGTTCTTTTCTGTCAAACTTCAACATGAATCAGCCATAAGTATACATATGTCCCCTCCTTTTTGAACCTCCCCTCATCTCCCTCCCATCCCACCCCTCTAAGTTGATACAGAGCCTTTGTTTTAGTTTCCTGAGCCATACAGCAAATTCCCGTTGACTATTTTACATATGGTAATGTAAGCTTCCATGTTACTCTTTCCATACATTTCTTCCTCTCCTCCCCTTCTCCACATGTCTGTAAGTCTATTCTTTATGTCTGTTTCTCCATTGCTGCCATGTAAATAAGTTCTTTAGTGTCATTCTTCAATATTTTGTATATATGTTTTAAAATATGATATATATATTTATCTTTCTCTTTCTGACTCACTTCACTCTGTATAATAGGTATATGCAGTGATTTTGTAGTATATAAAGATATAAAGTAAGAAGTTGGTTGAACACAAGGTTTTTTTTTTTCTTTCATTTTTTTCTTTTTATTGAAGGATAATTGCTTTACATAATTTTGTTCTTTTCTGTCAAACTTCAACATGAATCAGCCATAAGTATACATATGTCCCCTCCTTTTTGAACCTCCCCTCATCTCCCTCCCATCCCACCCCTCTAAGTTGATACAGAGCCTTTGTTTTAGTTTCCTGAGCCATACAGCAAATTCCCGTTGACTATTTTACACATGGTAATGTAAGCTTCCATGTTACTCTTTCCATACATTTCTTCCTCCCCTTCCCTTCTCCACATGTCTGTAAGTCTATTCTTTATGTCTGTTTCTCCATTGCTGCCATGTAAATAAGTTCTTGAGTGCCATTCTTCAATATTTTGTATATATGTTTTAAAATATGATATATGTATTTATCTTTCTCTTTCTGACTCACTTCACTCTGTATAATAGGTTTGAGGTTCATCCACCTTATTAGAACTGACTCAAAAACATTCTTTTTTATGGGTAACATTCACCTGAATATATGTACCACTCTTCTTTATCCAGAAATAATAAAACTCTTCAAGGAAAACATAGCAGAACAAACAATGATATAAATCAAAGCAAGATCCTCTCTGACCCACTTCCTAAAGTAACAGAAATAAAAACAAAAGTAAACAAGCGGGACCTGATTAAACTTAAAAGCTTTTTCACAGCAAAGGAAACATTAAGCAAGGTGAAAAAGACAACCCTCAGAATTGGAGAAAACAATAGCAAATGAAACAACTTACAAAAGATTAATTTTCAAAATATACAAGCAGTTCATACAACTCAACACCAGAAAAACAAATAACCCAATCAAAAAATGGAAAAAAAAAAAGACCTAAACAGATATTTCTCCAATAAAAAGACATACAGATGGCTAACAAACACATGAAAAGATGCTCAACATTGCTCAATATTAGATAATTGAACAAAATTTTGATGGTGAATATTTTTATCTCATTCCTGACTATGAGGAGGGGGTTTCACTATCATTTCAGTTCACTCACTCAGTCATGTCCAGTTCTTTGTGACCCCATGAACTGCGGCACACCAAGCTTCCTTGTCCATCACCTACACCTGGAGCTTACTCAAACTCGTGTCCATCAAGGTAGTGATGCCATCCAACCATCTCATCCTCTGTCATCCCCTTCTCCTCCTGCCTTCAGTCTTTCCCATCATAAGGGTTATTTCTGATGCATCAGTTCATCACATCAGGTGGTCAAAGTATTGGACCTTCAGCTTCAAGATCAGTCCTTCACATGAATATTCAGGGCAGATTTCCTTTAGTAATTACTGGTTGGATCTCCTTGCGTTCCAAGGGATTCTCAATAACCCAGTTTAAAAGCATCAATTCTTCGGCCTCAGTCAGTTTTCTTCTTGATCCAACTCTCACATCCATAAATGAGTACAGGAAAAAACAGAGCTTTGACTAGTTGGATGTTTCTTGGTTAAGTCATGTCTCTGCTTTTTAAAATGCTATTTAGGCTTGTTGTACCTTTGCTTCTAAGGAGCAGGTGTCATTTAATTTCATGGCTGCAGTCACCAACTGCCATGATTCTGGAGCCCATGAAAATAAAGTCTGTCACTGTTTCTATTGCTTCCCCCATCTATTTGCCATGAAATGATGGAGCTGGATGCTGAGATCTTAGTTTTTTCACTGTTGAGTTTTAAGCCAGCTATTTCACTCTCCTCTTTCTATTTCATCAAGAGGCTCTTTAGTTTCTTTTGGCTTTCTGCACTAATGGCGGTGTAATCTGCATATCTGAGTTTATTGATATTTCTCCCAGCAATCTTGATTCCAGCTTGTGTTTCATCCAGCCTGACATTTAGTACGATGGCTTCTCCAGTGGCTCAGAAGGTGAATCGCCTGCCTGCAATGCGGGAGACACAGATTCGATCCCTGGGTCCGGAAGTTCCCCTGGAGAAGAAAGTGGCAACCCACTCCAGTATTCTTCCTGGAGAATCCCATGGATGGAGGAGCCTGGTGGGCTACAGTCCATGGAGTCACACAGCCTTGACATACTCCTTCCTTGATTTAGAATCAGCCAGTTGTTTCATGTTCAGTTCTAACTGTTGCTTCTTTGTCTGCACACAGATTTCTCAGGAGACAGGTTAGGTGTTCTGCTATTCCCATAGCTTGACTGAATTTCAACAGTTTGGTATGATCCACACGGTCAAAGGCTTTGACATAGTCAATAAAGGAGAAGTAGATTTTTTTTTTCCTGGAACTCTCTTGCTTTTTCAATGATCCAGTGGATATTGGCAATTTGATGTCTGATTCCCCTATCTTTTCTAAATAAATCTTGAATATCTGGAATTTCTCAGTTCACAAACCGTTGAAGCCTAATTTGGGGAATTTTGAGCATTTCTTTGTTAGTGTGTGAGATGAATACAATTGTGTGGTAATTTGAACATTCTGTGGCATTGCCTTTCTTTGGGACTGGAATAAAAATTGACCTTTTTCAATTCTATGGCCACAGCTGAGTTTCCAAATATGCTGACATATTGAGTGCAGAACTTTAACAGAGTCTTCTTTTAGGATTTGAAGTAGCTCAACTGAAATTCCATCACCTCCTGTAGCTTTATTCGTAGTGTTGCTTCCTAAGGCCCACTGGGATATGCACTCCTGGATGTCTGGCTCTAGGTGAGTGATTACACCCTTGTGGTTATCTGGGTCATTAAGACCTTTTTTGTAGAGTTCTGTAGGTGTATTCTAACTACCTCTGTTTAATATCTTCTGTTCCTGTTAGGTCCATGCCATTTTTGTCCTTCATTGTGCCCATCTTTTCATTTAATGTCCTAAGGTGTCTCTAATTTTCTAAAGAGACCTCTAGTCTTTCTCATTCTATTGTTTTCTCTTATTTCTTTGCATTGACCACTGAGGAAGGCTTTCTTATCTCTCCTTGCTATACTTTGGAACTCTGCATTCAAATAGGTGTGTGTATATATATATATATACATATATATTTACTTTTCCCTTTGCTTTTAGCTTCTCTTCTTTTTCTCAGCTATTTGTAAGTCCTGCTCAGACAGCCATTTTGCCTTTTTACATTTATTTTTCTTGGGGTTTGTCTTAATCACTGCCTTTTCTACAATGTCATGGACATTATGGACATCTGTCCATAGTTTTTCAGACACTCTATCAGATCTATTCCTTTGAATCTCATTGTCACCTCCAATGTATAATCATAAGGGATTTGATTTAATTCATACCTTAACAGTCTAGTGGTTTTCTTACTTTCTCCAATTTAATTCTTAATTTTGCAATAAGGAGTTCATGATCTGATCCACAGTCAGCTCTTGGACTTGTTTCTGTTGACTATACAGATCATCTCCATTTTTAGCTGCAAAGAATATAATTAATCTGTTTTCAGTATTGACCATCTGTTGATGTCCATGTGTAGAGTCTTCTCTTTTGTTTTTGGAAGAAGTTGTTATTGTCAGTATTATTTAGTATTATGGATTTTAAGGTTTTTACTTTTCCCTTGGAGATGCCTTTTATATACATATATACTTTATCATACTAATGATAAATTTTTGAATATAATTTTCTTTAATAAACCATGAGTTGTGCATTGACATTTATTCAATGCTTTTTCTGTATATGATGATTATATTTTTTCTGTTTGTTTTTATTCTGTTAATACACTGTTTGTGCTTAATCACTCAGTTGTGTCCAACTCTTTGTGACCCCATGAACTATTGCCCACCAGCTCCACTGTCCATGGGGATTCCTTAGGCAAGAAAACTGGAGGGAGTTGCTATTCCCTTTACCAGGGACCTTCCCAACCCAGGGATCAAACCCAGGACTTCCGCACTGCAGGTGGAGTCTTTATAGTCTGAGCCACCAGGGAATCCCTAATATATTGTATATAGCTTTTTAAAAATGTTTCTAATATTTTGTATAATAAATTTCTGGAACAATGTTGACTTTATTTTGACATATCATGTTACAGATATCTGATGTTTTCTTGGGTTGACATTCTTCTTAGTAGAAATCTGCTTAATATTTATAAGAACATTCAGATTTCATTTTTTTTATTTGATTTTTGTCAGTTTGTTTTGTCAAAGAATTTGTCCATTTCATCTAACATAATTTTGTTTATCCTGTCTTAAAAACTAAATATTTAATGCATGCAAAATATTCCTTTCAATTT
>SJXQ01008875.1:0-71816 GCA_006408695.1 Aepyceros melampus | reverse complement strand
CCATTCTCCCAACTCATCCCACCCTCTTTCTCTCCCACAGAGTCCAAAAGGCCGTTCTATACATCTGTGTCTCTTTTGCTGTCTTGCATACAGGTTTATCATTACCATCATTCTAAATTCCGTATATATGTGTAAGTATACTGTATTTGTGTTTTTCTTTCTGGCTTACTTCACTCTGTATAATCGGCTCCAGTGTCATCCATCTCTTTAGAACTGATTCAAATGTATTCTTTTTAATAGCTGAGTAATACTCCATTGTGTATATGTACCACAGTTTTTTCTCCTTAGCCATTGTTGGAGTGCATACAGACAAAAACACATACATGTATTTATATTCATGTATTCAAATAATCAATGTTTAGTTTCTTTAAATTTCTTATTTTTTTCTGTGTGTTTCTATCTTATTATTTATTCTATTTTATGGATTATTTTCTAGCTTCTTCAAATTGTACATATATATATGTATTTCACATTTTCCTTTTTGTGGTATATTCATTAGAGAATACAAGTTTTATTCTAATAATAGGCTTTGCTGCATTCTATGAGTTTTGGTATGCTATATTTTATTATACCTTCATTCAAAATATTTTTTTTGATTTTTATTGACTCATAATTTCTTTGCAAATATTTCAATTAATATAAAAAATTGGGGGATTTTCACCTTGAGAATTTTATAATTATTTTAATATATTAAACATATGTACCAGTGTATAAGATTTCAATCATTTGAAACAAGATGAAACATAATGTTAGTAATCAACACATTGTTAATTTTGGCCCACATGTACATTTAAAAACATATGCAGTTTGCATATGATGCTGTTGCGTTCAGTGTTCTACATATGACATTGATGTTGCATTTATTCATTGGTTTTCAAAATCTTGAATATTTCTATGAACATTTCTTTATTGTGTAACTGAAATAACTCTTAAATATTGCTTTCTATGTCATATGTACCAGTGTATAAGATTTCAATCATTTGAAACAAGATGAAACATAATGTTAGTAATCAACACATTGTTAATTTTGGCCCACATGTACATTTAAAAACATATGCAGTTTGCATATGATGCTGTTGCGTTCAGTGTTCTACATATGACATTGATGTTGCATTTATTCATTGGTTTTCAAAATCTTGAATATTTCTATGAACATTTCTTTATTGTGTAACTGAAATAACTCTTAAATATTGCTTTCTATGATTATTGAATTTAATACTATGTAGTCTCTTTGGCGGAGAAGGCCATGACACCCCACTCCAGCACTCTTGCCTGGAAAATCCCATGGACGGAGGAGCCAGGTGGGCCGCAGTCCATGGGGTCGCAAAGAGTTGACACGACTCAGTGACTTCACTTTTTTTGTTTTTTATAAATCTATATAATTTTATTAAGACAAAAAAAAAAACTGACAGTGTTGATCTGAAGTTTACATTTAAACAAAAGTTTTCACAAAAACCTAACACATGCCTAAAAATTACAATGGAGTTCTAGATGCAGATCAGACGATGTCAACAACTGATGGATCTCATGACACAAGACGTGTTTTGGATTTTAGTTAATTCTTAGGAATAAAAAAAATTGTTTTGTTTTAAAGTGAACCACTGCCCCAGTATGAATATTTATCTTCTCCTGAGACCAGGGCTTTTGAAATCATTCAACTCTTGAACTTCTGCTGTCAGTGACTGAACCCTGCCACCAATGGTTTCAAAGTTCAAAAAACAGAGGCTCCAAGAGTTCCACCCTATGAGCACCAGCCCTTGTCTTTCCCTACTCACTTACCACCTATACCACTCTCTGCCCATCCCTAAATACTTCACCAGTGTATTGGATGGAGAAGCTGGTATTTTACTCTTGCTTTTCTATCAGTTCAGTTCAGTTGCTCAGTCGTGTCTGATTCTTTGCGACCCTATGAATTGCAGCATGCCAGGCCTCTCTGTCCATCACCAACTCCTGGAGTTCACTCAGACTTACGTCCATCGAGTCAGTAATGCCCTCCAGCCATCTCATCCTCTGTCTTCCCCTTCTCCTCCTGCTTCCAATTCCTCCCAGCATCAGAGTCCTTTCCAATGAGTCAACTCGTCTCATGAGGTGGCCAAAGTACTGGAGTTTCATTCTTTAGCATCATTCTTTCCAAAGAACACAGGCTCCTTGATATTATACGGATTATATCAGTTATGTTTTACTTCTTGGATTCTATTAAATATTAGTATTTTTATACTTTGTGGACAAATTAATGAGCTTACAACAACTTAAGTTTATTTTCATACTAAATTTTAGTGGATTTTAGTTATATTTTATGTATAGATACATTTTTGTATATCATATAATGATATTCTTACTATTATATGTGCTTCCCTGGTGGCTCAGAGGTTAAAGTGTCTGCCTCCAATGCGGGAGACCCGGGTTCGATCCCTGGGTTGGGAAGATCCTCTGGAGAAGGAAATGGCAATCCACTCCAGTATTCTTGCCTGGAGAATCCCATGGACTGAGAAGCCTAGTAGGTTACAGTCCATGGGGTCGCAAAGAGTTGGACACGACTGAGCGACTTCACCTCACCTCACATTATATGTACAGCAGCATTCACTTTAATTTGCCCAGATATTTACTTTTCCATTCCTGTTTTAAGGTAATTTTACTTGGGATTACTTTCCTTCTGTATGAAAATACTTATTCTTTGGAATACATTTTTATGGAAATTTACTAGAGGTAAATTTTTTAGTTTGTGTTTTTATGAAAGTATACATTTTTAAATGTGATTTTTGTATACATATAAAAGGCCACACACATCTGAATTTTATTTTTAACAGATTTTATTTTAAAAAATTTGTATAAAGTTTGTATCATGCATGTGAGGAGGTTTATTTAAAGGACTGTGGAAATAATTTTGCTTCTTGTTCCCCCTAATAGAGCAAAAGTCACTTCTAAATGTTATTTCACTTTGCTTATCTCATGAGGCCTATTTTAATGATAATAAACACCATAAAACTATAGCTATGAACAGTAACCAAAAATGTATACCAAATAAAAAACAGTAAGGAAAAAGAATTAAGATGATTTCTAGAATCTATGATTTTTAGGTAAAACAAATTTGGAAAATAATTGAGCTATTCAGAAAGTTCATCACAGGAAGCATGACAAGATGCAGAATAAAAGCAATCTTTTTAGTTAAAGATATACTCTTTCTATTATGAAACATTGACAAATTTGAGACAAATAATATAGAAAAAGATTATCCTTCAAAATTGCATCATAATTAAAATTACATGCCACACTTTAATTTCATATTAACACTTATTTTCTTCTATTGAAACTAGGGTTTATATTTTTTAAAAAAATAAAAAAATAAATAAATAATAAGTGGTCTATGACTCTACTCTGATAGTCATAAAATTTTATGCAAGTTTACTGGAAACAAATGGATGAGTTTAGCAGGTTATTTTAAAATTATCAGAATAAACATGTTACTACTATTAAGAAAAGTAATTATTAGTAAAATAATTAATGTTAACTGATAGTCTACTATTTGTAAAATCTTATTTTGGAGCTTTACATCAATTAAATTGTTGAATCTTCACTAAAGTTAATCTAGTGAAAGTTATTCATTGATTCTATTTAAGTGATGATACATATGGAGAGAAGTCATTACTGTGGTGGCCAAAGACATTTCTCCTTTTAGTTCCATGAAGCAAAGTGCCTTTGTGGGAATTGTGGGATCCAGCATATACCAAAGTGCCTGAGAGTAACCTTGCACTTGCGTATCTGATATTGAACACATAGACCTTTCTTCAGGTGGTGAAATCAATGGAGAAGCAAATCTGCCCAAATCCCTGTTTTCATAATTGGAAAACAACCTGGAGAGGATATGCACAAAGACCAAAGAGAAACTGTAAATGTGCAGCCTGTAGGAAGAGATTGGAATAAAAGAAAGAAAGAAATACAAGTTATAGTACAGTGGAAGGAATCAAAACTTTGCTATGTTGGCCCTTCTCCAAGGCAACACTGCATGTGGTTGAACTATCAGAGAGTAGTGGTATTTCCTACAGGGAAGCAGAACAGTGAGTAAGTGCCCCACCACCCAATTGGTTTGAGATTTAGATGGAGTACCCAGCTTCTTTCCAGCAGTATCCAGAGTACTGAATTGGATTCTCTGTCTCTATGAGGTGGAAAGAGACCAGGAAAGAGTTAGATAAGAATATCAAAGGATACAAAAGAGACATGGTTCAAGGGAATGCTCTTGCACTGTTGGTGGGAATGTAAATTGATATAGTCACTATAGAATATGGTAAGGAGATTCCTTAAAAAAGAAAAGAAAAGAAAAGAAAAGAAAAAAACTGGAAATAAAACTACCATATGGCCCAGCAATCCCACTCCTAGGCATATACCCTGAGGAAAACAAAACTGAAAGAGACACATGTATCCCTTTGTTCATTGTAGCACTATTTACAATAGCTAGAACATGGAAGCAACCTGGATGTACAGGGATGAATAGATAAAGAAGTTGTGGTACATATACACTATGGAATATTATTCAGCCATGAAAAGGAATGCCTTTGAGTCAGTTTTAATGAGGTGGATGAACCTAGAACCTATTATACAGAATGGAATAATCAAAAAGAGAAAGAGGGATAACATATTCTAATGCATAAATGTGGAATCTATAAAAATGGTACTGAAGAATTTATTTACAGGGCAACAATGGAAAAACAGACATAGAGAGTAGACTTATGGACATGGGGAGAGGGGAGGAGATGGTGAGATGTATGGAAAGAGTAACATGGAAACTTACATTACCATATGTAAAATAGATAGCCAACAGGAATTTGCTGTATGGCTAAGAAACTCAAACAGGGCCTCTGTATCAACCTGGAGAGGCAGAATGGGGAGGAAGATGGGAGGGAAGTTCAAAAGAGAGAGGATATATGTATATCTATGGCTGATTCATGTTGAAGTTTGACAGAAAATAACAAAATTTTGTAAAGCTATTATCCTTCAATTAAAAAATAATAATAAAATCAAATATGGTTGATTAAATTGCTAAAAATGAACACTGAAATTGAGTCATTAAGTTCATCTTTAAATTGAATTATTATATTCAACTGATCAATTGTTGCTGCTGCTGCTGCTAAGTTGCTTCAGTCGTGTCTGACTCTGTGCGACTGGGATTCTCCAGGCAAGAACACTGGAGTGTGTTGTCATTTCCTTCTCCAATGCATGAAAGTGAAGAGTGAAAGTGAAGTCACTCAGTCGAGTCTGACTCTCAGCGACCCCATGGACTGCAGCCTACCAGGCTCCTCCGTCCATGGGATTTTCCAGGCAAGAGTACTGGAGTGGGATGCCATTGCCTTCTCCATGATCAATTGCTCAACTATATAAATGGTGTCATACACACTAAGAAGTACCTTTTTAAGTCATATTATAAGTAAGCTGTGATATATTTTATTGTGGAATTCTAAATCAAGAGTTTTGACACTGTACCACAGATATGTTAATATTATGGTATAGAAATTTAATGTGAATGAATAAATGTTGAATTTAAAGAGAGAGAGACATGGTTCCAATGAGAAAGAAAATTGAAGTGAAAATCAAAAATCCCACCACAGGAAGTTCCAGAACCAGATGGCTTATCTTCAACTTCTACCAAATATTTAAAGAAGACTTAATGAGAATACTTTGAAACATTTTTTCCAAAAAAATTAAAGAAGAGAGAATGCAGTCAAATATTTAAGAAAAAAAAAAAAGAAAGAAAGAAAAATAAAGTGAAACTAGAGACCAATCTCTCAAATGAATAGAGATGCAAAATTTTTCATTAAACTATGAAAAATCCAGCATATTATAAGGATTATACACTGTGACCAAGTGAAATCCATACCTTGGATTCAAATAAGCATCAATACATGCAAGCTAATAAATGTGACATATCACTTCAATACAGTGAAAAATAAAAATCACATGATAATCAACAGAAACAAAACAAACAAACAAACAAAAGATCATGAAAATACATTTTTCCATGAAATGCAAAAAATCCTCTCAGTAGATGTGTATAAAAGGAAAATAAATCAACATAATAAAGACTGTATATGACAAATTCACACCTAACATATTATTCAATAGTAAGAAATTGAAAGCTTTTATTTAAGCTCAGAAATAAGACAGAGGCCTACTCTTATTGCTCTTATTCAACATAGCAGTGGAAGTTCTAGCTGGAGAAATTAGACAATACAAAGAAATAAAATGCAACCAAATTTGAGAGAAAAAAAAAAGTAAAATTATCATTATTTGCAGATGATAGGGTCTTATATATAGAAAATCCTAAATAGTCAACCAAAATTACTATTGACTCTAACAGAAAAAATCAGCAAAGTTGCAGGATACTAAATCAACAGAGAAATTAGTTATGTTTCTACAGACTACCACAACTTCTGAAAAAAAAAAAGAAAGAAAGAAACTAAGTTGATTCAAAAATTCATCAAAAACAAAAACAGTTTTTGGAATAAATTTAAGCAAAGAGGTGAAAATTGCAAGATATTGATGAAAGAAAGTGAAAAATATACAAATGAACAGAAAGATATTTCATGTTCACAGATGAGAAAAGTTAACATTAGTAACATTTCTACAGTACCCAAAGCCTTCTCTAGATTCAATGTAACCTGTAAACATTTCAATCACATTTTTTTTGGCTGAAATAGAAAATAATCTTGAAATTTGTATGGAACTCTAAGAGACCCCAGATAGCCAAAGCAACACTGAGAAAGAAGGAGAAAATTAGAGATATTGCATTTCTTGATTTCAAACTTTACTATAAAGCTATAGTAATTAAACAATATAGTACTGATATAAAAAGTAGACACATAGGACTTCCCTGGTGGCTCAGTGGTAAAGATTCTGCCTGCCAATGCAGGATACCTGGGTTTGATCCTTGATCTGGGAAGATATCACATGCCACAGCACACCTAAGCCCATGTGCCACAACTATTGAGCCTGTGCTTTAAAGCCCAGGAGCCTCCACTACTGAGTCCATGTGCTGCAGATACTGAAGTCCACTTGCACTAGAGCCCATGCTCCACAACAAGAGAAGCGACCACAATGAGAAGCCCTTGCACCAGAAATAAGAGTAATCTTTCATCTCTGCAACTAGAGAAAGCCTGCACAGCAACAAAAACCCAGCACAGACTAAAATGAAATAAATAAAACTTAATAAAAAAAAAAGACACTTCAGACCAATGGAAAAGAACAGAAAGCCCAGAAATGCTCTCCCCTGCCCTCATCACTGATGATTGACTAATATCTGAAAAGCAAGTTAAGAACATTCAATGGGAAAAGGATAGTCTCTTCAACAAATGGTGTGGAGAAAACTGGATGACCACTTACAGAGAAATTAAATAGAACCTTTTTCTTATACAACTCAAATAAATTAACTCAAAGTGAGTTAAACACAAACATTTTTACCTAATAGGGTAAGATTCCCAGATGAAAATAAAGGGAAGAAATTCCTTGATTTTGGTCTTAGTTGTTTTTTTTTTTTTTTTTTTTTTTTTTTGAGATCGGTCACCAAGAGCAGAAGCAAAAAAAGCAAAAATCATTAAGTGGGACTACACTAACTAAAATACTTCTGTACAGGGAAAAGAAAAGTAAAAATAAAAAGACAATGTATAAAATGGAAGAAAATATTAAAACCATATGTCAGATAAAGGGTTAACATACAAAATCTATCAAGAACTCATACAACTCAATGACAACAGTGACACATCTAGTTAAAAGAGGGAGGCAAATTAACCAAATAAGCATTTTTCCAAAGAGATATCCAGCCAGCTAATAAGTTTGTGAAAAGGTGCTCAACATTAATGTTACTCAGGAAAACACTAATTAAAACTCCAAGAAATATTATCTCACACCTGTGAGAATGGTTATGATTAAAAAGTCAGGAGATGAGTTTGATGAGGATGTGGAGAAAAGAAAATTCTTGTACCTGTCAGTGGGAAGTCAAATTGGTTTTGTTGTTTAGTTGCTAAATCATATCTGACACTTTTGTGACTCCATAGCCTACAGGTCACCAGGCTCCTCTGTCCATGGGATTTCCTACACAAGAATACTGGAGCGGGTTTCCCCTTCTTACTAGAGGGCATCTTCCTGACTCCATGGATTGAACCCATGTCTCCTGCATTGGCAGCTGGGTTCTTTCCCACTGAGCCAACAAGGAAGCTCCAAATTTGTTTACCAACTATAAAAAACAGTATTTACCTTTCCCCCCCAAATTGAAAAGAGAACAAGTAGATTATCCATCTATTTTGCTTCTGGCCATATATCCAAAGGAAATGAAAACAGCATATTGACTAGATATATTCACTCCTGTGTTTATTGCAGCATTATGCACAAAAGCCAAATATTTAAATGGCCTAAATATTTATCAGTGGATAAAAAGTTGTGTGTGTGTGTGTGTGTGTGTGTGTGTATGTATTTGTATGAATTATTCAGACCTGATAAAGAAGAAAAGTCTCTTTTTCAACAAAGTAACAATCCTTCAAGGCATTATGCTAAGTGAGATAAGTCAGACAGAGAAAGCTAAGTAATGTATAAGGACATACAATATATGTGGAATCTAAAGTGAACTCACAGGAACAGAGAATAGAAAGATGGCTATCAAGAGCTGGAGGATGGGAAATTTGGGGACATGTTTTATAAGGTTACAAGCTTTGAGGAGTAGATAAATAATTCCTGGAGATATAATGTATGGTAAAGAAAGGAATCGCTGCCCATTCCAATATTCTTGCCTGGAAAATTCCAGGATAGAGGAGCCTGGCTGTCTAGAGTCTGTGGGGTCCCTAAGAATCAGACATGACTGAGGAACTAACACTATAGTGTTTATGGAGTAGACAGAAATACTGCATTATAAACTTTAAAGTTATTAAAAGACTATATCTTAATTGTTTCCACCACAGAAAAAGATGATAATGTGATATGATATGGTAAGTATAATGACATATAAATGTATCACATCAACAAGTTGTATACCTAAGATTTGCATGATTTTATATGTGAATCATATCTCAACCAAAATAGTTGTGAAAAAAGATGAGAAACAAGTACAGAGACACATAACTAAGTTTCTGGCAATTGCATAACCCGTAAAATTGGAGTTGAAATTTAAATTCAAGCAATTTGATTTTAGAGCCACTCTGTATGTATGTCGGAGAAGGCAATGGCACCCCACTCCAGTACTCTTGCCTGGAAAATCCCATGGATAGAGGAGCCTGGTAGGCTGCGGTCCATGGAGTCGCTAAGAGTTGGACATGACTGAGCGACTTCCCTTTCACCTTTCACTTTCATGCATTGCAGAAGGAAATGGCAACCCACTCCAGTGTTCTTGCCTGGAGAATCCCAGGGACGGGGGAGCCTGGTTGGCTGCCCATCTGTGGGGTCGCACAGAGTTGGACATGACTGAAGTGACTTAGCAGCAGCAGCAGCAGCAGCTGTATGTATGTGTAAGTCACTTTGTCATGTTTGACTCTTTGTGACCCCATGGACAATACAGCCCACCAGGTTCCTCTGTCCATGGGATTCTTCAGACAAGAATCTTATATATATATAATCATTTTTATACACAGTAGAAACAGTGTCAGACTTTGTTTTTTCTTTTTTTTTTTTTGGGGCTCCAAAATCACTGCAGATGGTGACTGCAGCCATGAAATTAAAAGGCGCTTACTCCTTGGAAGAAAGTTATGACCAACCTAGACAGTATATTCAAAAGCAGAGACATTACTTTGCCGACTAAGGTCCGTCTAGTCAAGGCTATGGTTTTTCCTGTGGTCATGTATGGATGTGAGAGTTGGACTGTGAAGAAGGCTGAGTGCAGAAGAATTGATGCTTTTGAACTGTGGTGTTGGAGAAGACTCTTGAGAGTCCTTTGGACTGCAAGGAGATCCAACCAGCCCATTCTGAGGGAGATCAACCCTGGGATTTCTTTGGAAGGAATGATGCTAAAACTGAAGCTCCAGTACTTTGGCCACCTTATGCGAAGAGTTGACTCATTGGAAAAGACCCTGATGCTGGGAGGGATTGGGGGCAGGAGGAGAAAAGGACGACCGAGGATGAGATGGCTGGATGGCATCATGGACTCAATGGACGAGAGTCTGAGTGAACCCCGGGAGTTGGTGATGGACAGGGAGGCCTGGCTTACTGCGATTCATGGGGTCACAAAGAGTCGGACACGACTGCGTGACTGAACTGAACTGAATCATTTTTATATATAAAAATTTATTTTTATTGTCACTTCATTTTTTTAAATGGAAGGATAATTGCTTTACAGAATTTAATTGTTTACTGTCAAACTTCAACAGGAATCAGCCATAGGTATGCTCATATTCCCTTCCTCCCAAATCTCCTTCCAACCTCCCTCCCCATCCCACCCTTCTTGATATTGTCACAGAGCCCCATACACTGAGGAAACCTAAATTGAAAAAGACACATGTACTCCAATTTTCAAGGCAACAGTATTTACAGTGGCTAGAACATTCAAGCAACCTAAATGTCCATAGACAGATGAATGGATAAAGAAGCTGTGGTACATATATACAATGGAATATTACTCACTCATAAAATAGAACACATTTGAGTCACTACTAGTGAAGTGGATGAACCTACAGCCTATTATACAGATTGAAATAATTTATTTTTAATTGGAGCATAATTTCTTTACAATATATGTTGGTTTCTGCCATACATCAACATGGAAATTTGAATAAGATGCAAGAAGGTCAAAGTCGGTGCTCTGTAACAAACTAGAGCAAAAGAACTTTGCCAATGTGAGGAAACAGTGATGCAAGTAACCTCAAAAACCTGAATGATGACTTTTTAAGAATATGGTTGAAATCAATACAGTAATTTTGATAATTAACAATGTTTGGTCAGGGTGCTATATTTTAAAACTATACAGATTAGTGAAGCAAAAATATACTGTCTTCTGGAGTTCACTGTACATTAGAGAAAATGGATGTGTAACTTTAATATAATGTGATATGTTTATGAATCTGTAAATGTAGGTAACTATGAACTATATTGGAGGAATTTAAAGTACAGTAAATTTTCCTTGAAATTAGATAAATTCTGAGAAAAAGCACAGATAATCTTCTTTTAGGAAGACTACAAGAAATTTTCCAGATGAGCAGAAAGTAGATTAATATTTCAGAAGTGGCAACGATAATGGTATGATGGCCTGAATGCCCAAATTCTGTTTGAGAATAAGCAGAACACTCATGTGACTAACTTGTAAAGAGATAAGCCAATGATACTGAAGACAACGAGAATAACATTTCCTAGGTTTTAAATGCCATTGTGAAATAGGCTATGATTAGAGGACAATTTTCTGGAATTACTGAACAACTTAAAGTATTCTTGTGAATTTTTCTATAAATAGATGCCATTTTTCCATACTTACAGTGGATTATGAGTAACATGATTGACAGATCACTGACTAAGATTACACATATACTGTGATGATTGAAGGGTGCATTAATTTCCTACATACCTGCGTTTATTCTTTTTCAATTTTTAAAAATTATTTATTTTTTAATGACGGATAAATGCTTTATAGCATTTTGCTGTTTTCTGTCAAAGCTAAGCATGAATTAGCCATAGATATACATATATCTCCTGCCTTTTGAACCTCCCTCCTCTCTCCCTCCCCATCCCACTCTTCCAGGTTGATACAGAGCCCCTTTTTGAGTTTCCTGAGGCATAGAGCAAATTCTCATTTGGCTATCATTTTACACGTAGTAATGTAAGTTTCCATTTTACTCTGTCCATACATCTCACCCTCTCCTCCCCTCTTTCCATGTCCATAAGTCTATTCTCTATGTCTGTTTTCCCACTGTTGCCCTGTAAATAAATTCTTCAGTGCCAGTTTTCTAGATTCTGTATATATGTATTAAAATACAATATTTATCTTTCTCTTTCTGACTTACTTCTCTCTGTATAACAGGTTATAGGTTCATCCACCTCATTCAGTTCAGTTCAGTTCAGTTCAGTCACTCAGTCGTGTCCAACTCTTTGCAACCCCATAAATCGCAGCACATCAGGACTCTCTGTCCATCACCAGCTCCCAGAGTTCACTCAGACTCATGTCCATCGAGTCAGTGATACCATCCAGCCATCTCATCCTCGGTCGTCCCCTTCTCCTCCTGCCCCCAATCCCTCCCAGCATCAGAGTCTTTTCCAATGAGTCAACTCTTCACATGAGGTGGCCAAAGTACTGGAGTTTCAGCTTTAGCATCATTCCTTCCAAAGAAATCCCAGGGCTGATCTCCTTCAGAATGGGCTGGTTGGATCTCCTTGCAGTCCAAGGGACTCTCAAGAGTCTTCTCCAACACCACAGTTCAAAAGCATGAATTCTTCATTAGAGTTGACTTAAAGGTCTTCCTTTCTATTGCTGAGTAATATTCCATTCTGTATATGTACTACAACTTCTTTATCCATTCGTCTGTTGATGGACATCTAGGTTGTTTCCATGTTTTAGCTATTGTAAATAATGCAGCAATGAACAATGGAATACACGTGTCTTTTTCAGTTTTCATTTCCTCAGGGTGTATGCTTAGGAGTGGGATTGCTGGATCATATGGTGGTTTTATTCCTGCCTTTTTAAGGTATCTCCATACCGTCTTCCATAGTGACTGTATCAATTTTCATTCCTAAATGGTGCAAGAGTGTCCCCTTTTCTCCACACCTTCACCAACATTTATCGTTTGTAGCCATTTTGATGGTAGCCATTCTGACTGGTGTGAGGTGAATCTCATTGTAGTTTTGATTTGTATTTTTCCAATAATGAGCTATGTTGAGCATTTCTCCATGTGTTTGTTAGCCATTTGCATGTCTTCTTTGAAGAAATGTCTGTTTAGGTTTTTCCTCTACTTTTTGATTGGGTTGTTTGTTTTTCTTGTATTAAGTTATATGACCTGCTTGTGTACTTTAGAAATTAATCCTTTGTCAGTTGTTTCATCTGCTGTTATTTTCTCCCATTATAAGGGTTGTCTTTTCACCTGGCTTATAATTTCCTTTGCTGTGCAAATGCTTTTAACTTTAATCCAGTCCCATTTGTTTACTCCTGTTTTTATTTCTTTTACTCTCGGAAGTGAGTCATAGAGGATCTTGCTTTGATTTATGTCATTGAGTGTTCTGCCTATGTTTTTCTCTAAATTTTAGAGTGTCTGGTCTTACACTTAGGTATTTAGTCCTTTATGAGTTTATCTTTGTGTATGGTGTTAGGAAATGTTCTAAATTATTTTTTTACGTGTAGATGTCCAGTTATCATAGCACCAATTATTGCAGAGGCTGTCTTTGCCCCATTGTATATTCTTGCCTCCTTTGTCAAAAATAAGATACCCATAGGTGCATGGGCTTTCTATCATATTCCATTGGTCTACTTTTCTGTTTTTGTGCCAGTACCATACTGTCTTGATGACTGTAGCTTTGTAGTATAATCCGAAGTCAGGAAAGTTAATTCCTCCAGTTCCATTCTTCTTTCTCAAGACTGCTTTGGCTATTCAGGGTCTTTTATGTTTCCATATGAATTGTGAAAATTTTTGTTCTACTTATGTGAAAAATATCATTGATAATTTGATAAGGATTGCATTTAATCTGTAAATTATGTTTGGTAGTATAGTCATTTTCACAATATTGATCCTTTCTATCTAGGAACATGGCATATGTCTCCATCTTTTTATGTCATTTTTTATTTCTTTCATCAATATCTTATAGTTTTCTGTGCACATTCTTTTGTCTCCATAGGTAAGTTTATTCCTAGATATTTAAACTTTTTTACTGCAATGGTGAATGGGATTAATTCCTTCGTTTCTCTTTCTAATTTTTCATTGTTAATATATAGAAATGCAAGTAATTTATGCATATTGATTTTGTATCCTGCAACTTTGCTAGATTCACTGATTAGCTCTAGTAAGTTTCTGATACTATCTTTAGGGATTTCTATGTACAGTATCATGTCATCTGCAAACAGTGAAAGCTTTACTTCTACTTTTCCAATCTAGATTACTTTTATTTATTTTTCTTCTCTGATTGCTATATCTAGGACTTACAGAACTATGTTGAATAATACTGGGGAAAGTGGACACCCTTGTCTTGTTCCTGATCTTAGGGGAAATACTTTCAGTTTTTCACCATTGAGAATAATGTTTACTGTAGGTTTATCATATATGGTCTTTACTATGTTGAAGTAGGTTCCTTCTATGCTCAGTTTTGAATATATTTTATCATAAATGGGTGCTGAATTTTATCAAAGGCTTTTTTGCATCTATTGAGCTTATCATATGGTTTTTATTTTTTAATTTGCTAATATAGTGTATCACATTGGTTGATTTTTATATATATTTTTATTTTTTTAATTAATTTTTATTTTTTAGTTTGTTTTGCTTTACAATACTGTATTTGTTTTTGTATATATTTTTTTAAATAAATTATTTACTTTTGGCTTTGCTGGGTCTTTGTTACTGTGTGAGATTTTCTCTAGTTGTGGTAAGCAGATGCTACTCTGTTGATGTGATGTGTGGGGTTCTCATTGTGTCAGCCTCTTCTTGTTGTGGAGCAAGGCTCTAGGGTGTGCAGGTTTCAGTAGTTGACATTTCTAGAGCACAGGGTCAGCAGTTGTGGTCCATGGCTTAGTTGTTCCCTGGCATGTGGGATCTTCCCAAGCCAGGGATCAAACCTGTGTAACCTGCAATGGCAGGCAGTTTCCTTAACTCAACAAAGTGTGGAAACCGTAACTGATTACATGATAGGTGGCAAAACCTGTGCATATAGCACTAACGTGTGTGGTAAATACTGCAGTTGTGTCCAAGTCTATCTGACCTTATGGGCTGTAGTCTGCTAGGCTCCTCTATTCATGGGATTCTCCAGGCAAGAATACTTGTGTGGATTGCAGTGACATCCTCCAGAGGATTTTCCTGACCCAGGGACTGAGCTCATGTTTCATGTCTCCTGCATTGGCAGGCAGGTTCTTTACCACTGCCATCACCTGGGAAGCCCAGCGCTGGAATGAGACACATTCTAAAATTAGCTTAAAATACATAATGCAGATTAAATAAAGTATTGGAGAAGGCAATGGCACCCCACTCCAGTACTCTTGCCTGGGAAATCCCATGGACGGAGGAGCCTGGTAGGCTGCAGTCCATGAGGTAGCTAAGAGTTGGACACGACTGAGCAACTTCACTTTCGCTTTTCACTCTCATGCATTGGAGAAGGCAATGGCAACCCACCCCAGTGTTCTTGTCTGGAAAATCCCAAGGATTGTGGAACCTGGTGGGCTGTCATCTGTGGCGTTGCACAGAGTCAGACATGACTGAAGCGACTTAGCAGCAGCAGCAACAAATAAATTATTCTTAGGAGTAGCAGATTTGAATTGCTATTCTTAACATTTATTTTGTAATTTCATATTGCTGCAGTTTGGAATTATACATTGGATACCATTATTTTCATATCTCACAGCCTCTGAACAACTTAATACATTTTCAAGTGAAGAGGACTGAAGTGGAGGTTAGTAATAAAACCCTTTCTAGATCTTCACAGGAATGCTTCTCTTGAGCTCCTGCAGAGAAATTTTAACCAGTCTTCTTCTACAATTATAACTTGAAAAGTCAGTGACTTTTTGGCTGACAGAGAGTTCAGTAGGACACCACCAGTGGCCATCACCTAAAAGGTGTCCAGAAATAAACAATATAGGTGTAGTATTCAAATTCCATTCCAAGCTATGGAGAAAAATCCAGAAGCAGATGCATTGCCATATGAAGAATCCTATTGTTTCAGGCTGGGATTCTAACACATCAGGCTATATTGATTGGGGTACTGTTAGAAAGAGCCAGAAATGAACAGAACCAGACACCAGAATCTGATTCTGGCTATGATTTAGTGTTAAGAAGCAAAATCAGAAATGTAGACATTTCAATTCACAGTTCAAATCTGTATCCAGACCAAGAAAATTAAGCCGGTCAGACACTGATTGTTGAAGCTCTGATAAGATGCTCTATTAAGTTGTTTTAGTAATATGTGGTTCATTCTGTCCCTATGGTATTTTAGGCACATTTTATTATGAATAAATATTTTATTACACTGTGCTGTCTAATAGAATCAAAGAAAATCACATTTTTTAGGAAACAGAGGCTTTGTTTTATATCTAGATATGATTAATTTTAGTAGATACAATGGGAGAAATATCAAATATTAACTGAAAGATTATTATAGACTTACATTTGAAAAATAGAATTATGCAATCACATTATATTGACTATAAGATCAAAATATTATTAATAAACAAAATTACTCTCAGTCTAATATATGAATACAATTTATCATTCAATGTAACTTTCTGCTTTGGGTGAATATTTTACTGAATATATTTATATAAATGTCCTGCTGAGAAAATATAATGCTATTTTTATCATTCAGATTACCCACTTATAATTTTCATTTCCTGAGTAGATTGATTTCCAATCCTTCAACTTGTTATGATTTTAGAAAACGGAACAATTTTTCATCACATGCATTAATTACTTGAAGTTAGCTGCAGCTTCTAAAAGAGGAAAGATACATTTTCCAGATGATTCAAACTTATGTGGAAAAATTACCTGCTCACTTTCACCCTTCATTTGATTTGCTGCATACAAACCTCATTAGTAGTCATATGTAAAGTTTGTTATGACAGATAGAACAGGCCAACTTATGTAAAACATGAGAACGATGAATGTGGTTTATTTTCAAGTTTCTCTCTTCTACCTGTGCATGAGAAGAATCACTTTACACTCATTTATTGTAGAAAAAAAATAAAATGTTCACGCATACAGGCCCACAAGAGGTATTTTGCTCACAATGTTGAGATTCTATTTCCTATTTGTTTTAGAGACCTCCCTGGTTAAAAGTTTTCTAAATCACAATCAAGAAAGAAAAAACCAGAAGGAATTTGAATATCATGGGTGGAGCTTAGGTGAAAGAGTTCCAGTATGTATTTGAGTTCCTAATATGTGCAAAGGATTTTAACAAATAAAGCAGCAAATTCATTGTCCTAATAGATATTACACAAGAGAGATGCAATGTTGTTGCCCTAAGTAGAGATAAACATTGACTGAGATAATAAAGTGGGTGCTTATTAGTCTCATTAATTTATCAATTTATTGAATAAATATTGAGTGTCTATTGAGAACACTCTCAGATACACTCTCAAGGTATATTTTTTTAAATTTCTGATTTGTAATACCTTATTCAATCAGGTTGAGATAATCCAGATGTCTTTCCTATGGGCAGGGGATATTTATGGTCTCTTGCACACAGAGAGAAATATACAGTAATAATAATAATAAACATCTAGGCATGTGCTGGCATGGCTCTACCTTCATCCCTTCAGACTCTCGATTACTTTTGTGCATACTAGCCCCACTGTGATTTCACCTCACAGGGCCAACAACCATGTCTCTCTGCTGAAGGATAATCAGAGAGTGTTCATCTATCAAGACCAAATGCTGTTGGACTTCCCTGGTGCTCCAAGGGTTAAGAATCTCCCTTCCAGTACAGCGGGCATGGGTTATATCCCTGCTCAGAGCACTGGGATCCCACGTGCAACTAAAACAACTAAGTCCACCTCCCACAGCTAGAAAGTAGTCCTTGGCACTGCAATGAAGACCCAGCACAGAAAACAAAACAAAACAAAACAAAAATCAAATGTTCTTGTTTTCAGATCAACCACTAGTGAACTTTACCCTATATCCTTCCTTCCTTATAAGACTTTGATGAAACTTATATACAAATTTATGTTCAAAAATTTTTTTTATATTAAGATCTATTGTAAGTGTATGTTTGAATTCCACATTATAAGACATGTAAACATATAAGGGAAAAATTAACAATGCTTTTCCAGCTCTAAATGGGAGATTCCTCACTGCCCCACCTCATCCACTAACTGTATCATTTCAGTGTCTGTTCATCTGTATCAGATAAAATGGAATGTTAACTAAATTAATCAATTATCTCAGGCAATAAGATGTCCAAGTTAATTCCCTTGGGAAGTAAGATTCGTCCCAACTGTTCAGCTAAAACCTGTGAAGCTGACTGATGAATCTTTCACAAAATAAGAAGAGTGGTAAGAAAGGTAAAAGGAGAACAACTAGAAAAATACTTGGTAAAGAGTGATTTTGTGATGATTGACTTTCAATTCAAAATGCTTGTTTTAAAGCAGGTTCTTAAATTTTATTTGTTTTAAGGCATTGAACTGTATTCTTCCCAATGTGTTTAACAATCTCCTTTCTGAACACTTTCAAATGATAAGGGCTTAAAATACAGAGAGTATTTTTAAAGATTTTATCAAAAAGTCATGGCTTATAAAGAAACAATAGATTTCTATGCAAAACAATTTGAGTTTGTATTTTCAAAAAATGCTTGGAAACATAATTTTGTGAAAAGTGTATTATGTGATAATGTTTCCCATGAGATCTATGTGGCTTGGAGACAGACCATCAGGCTGGAAAAAACTAAAGGTTCAATATGGTGATCAAATTCTAAGGTTTCTACTCTTGATGTTTTCATTACTGCTATAGAGACGTTACTTTTTACTACTTCTACTAACTTCTCTGTTATTCTTTGATATTATATCTGGAGGATTTCATACTGAAAATAACATGTTATCACATGCCAGGAAGAAAAATCTAAACTTTTAAAGTGCTTAATAAATGCATCTTTCCACTAGTAACTCATACTTGGTTGTTTTTTACTCAAAGGGAAAACAGTAAGGTAGAATATTAAAAGAGCAGTTTTTAATTTATTCAGCAAGAGATGAGAAGTTCAAAAAATTCTGCAAAACGTATTTATATGTTCATAAGCAAAGAAAGAGGGGGAAGAAGCATGGCTAAATGTACATGTCTTTGATTTAAAAATGTTGCTTGTTTCATCCTCCTCTGAAGATGTGATAATAAAGAAAATAAAATTGAAACATTGCAAAGTGGTGTTTTCAACAATCTTTAGCACTGTCTTTATACTAAGGGAAATTTATTGTTGTTCAGTTACTCAGTCATGCCCAACTCTTTGTGACCCCCATACACTGCAGCACGCCAAGATTTTCTGTCCTTCACCATCTCCTAGAGTTTGCTAAAACCCATTGAGTCGGTGACACCATTGAACCATCTCATCCTCTACTGTCCTCTTCTCCTCCTGCCTTCAATATTTCTCAGCATCAGGGTCTTTTCTAATTAGTTGATTCTTTGCATCAGGTAGCCAAAGTTAGTTTTCTTAAAACTTGAACATGGATAGAATAATGGAATAATGAACATGTGCATGTGTGTGTATGTGTGTTGAAGGATATTAAAGCTTATTCTTTGTCAGCATAAACTACATGATGTAGAATATAGCACTGTTTTAATGTCTATTATTTTTTATTAAATTATTGTTTAAAAATGCTTTATCAGATCTCTAATCTCCAATCTGCATACTAAAAGTACACAAACTATGGACCATTTAGTTATTAGTTGTCATAATGAGGTAAAAGTAAATATATTGGATTTTCTTAATCAAAACTATATTTTTAACATTATTTTTCTATGGTATTTATCTTCAGATTAGTATGGATCTTTTACACCATCAAGTTCATATACACTCGTGGTTGATTCATGTCGATGTATAGCAAAATGAATACAGTATTGTAAAGCAAAACAAACTAGAAAATAAAAAAATTAATTAAAAAAATTAAATGAACAGAAAATAAAAATAGCTAAATAAGTTCAAGAACATAGAACTTGACATGTATTATAAGAAATGTTAAACTAAAGTTGATTTTTTTCACATGCAAACAATGAGAAACTATTTAATTTTTATATATAACGCTGTAAGCATAATGATTTTTAAAAATTTATTGAAGACTTGAAATATGTCAGATTGAAATAGGTTCGGTTCGGTCGTTTCAGTTCAGTTCAGTCGCTCAGTTGTATCTGATTCTTTGCGACCCCATGAATTACAGCATGCCAGGCCTCCCTGTCCATCACCAACTCCCAGAGTTCACTCAGACTCATGTCCATCCAGTCAGTGATGCCATCCAGCCATCTCACCCTCTGTTGTACCCTGCTCCTCCTGCCCATAATCCCTTGCAGCATCAGAGTCTTTTCCAATGAGTCAACTCTTCCCATGAGGTGACCAAAGTACTGGAGTTTCAGCTTTAGCATCATTACTTCCAAAGAAATCCCAGGGCTGATCTCCTTCAGAATGGACTGGGTGGATCTCCTTGCAGTCCAAGGGACTCTCAAGAGTCTTCTTCAACACTGCAGTTCACAAGCATCAGTTTTTTGGCACTCAGCTTTCTTCACAGTCCAAATCTCACATCCATACATGACCACTGGAAAAACCATATCCTTGACCAGATGGACCTTTGTTGGCAAAGTAATGTCTCTGCTTTTCAATACGCTATCTAGGGTTGTAATAACTTTCCTCACGAGGACTAAGTGTCTTTTAATTTCATGGTTGCAGTCACCATCTGCAGTGATTTTGGAGCCCCCAAAAAGAAAGTCTGACACTGTTTCCCCATCTATTTCCCATGAAGTGATGGGACTGGATGCCATGATTTTCATTTTCTGAATGTTAAGTTTAAGCCAACTTTTTCACTCTTCTCTTTCACTTTCATCAAGAGGCTTTTTAGTTCCTCTTCACTTTCTGCCATAAGGGTGGTGTCATCCGCCTATCTCAGGTGATTGATATTTCTCCCAGCAATCTTGATTCTAGCTTGTAATTCTTCCAGCCCAGTGTTTCTCATGGTGTACTCTCTATAGAAGTTAAATAAGCAGGGTGACAATATACAGCCTTGACCTACTCCTTTTTCTATTTGGAACCAATCTGTTGTTCCATGTCCAGTTCTAAGTGTTGCTTCTTGACCTACATATAAGTTTCTCAAGAGGCAGGTCAGGTGGTCTGGTGTGCCCATCTCTTTCGAATTTTCCAGTTTATTGTGATCCACACAGTCAAAGGCTTTGGCATAGTCAATAAAGCAGAAGTAGATGTTTTTCTGGAACTCTCTTGCTTTTTCCATGATCCAGTGGATGTGGGCAATTTGATCTCTGGCTCCTCTGCCTTTTCTAAAACCAGCTTGAACATCTAGAAGTTCATGGTTCACATATTGCTGAAGCTTGGCTTGGAGAATTTTGAGTATTACTTTACTAGTTTGTGAGGTGAGTGCAATGGTGTGGTAGTTTGAGCATTATTTGGCATTGCCTTTCGTTGGGACTGGAATGAAAACTGATCTTTCCCAGTCCTGTGGCCACTGCTGAGTTTTTCAAATTTGCTGGCATATTGAGTGTAGCACTTTCACAGCATCATGTTTTGGAACTGGAAATAGCTCAACTGGAATTCTGTCACCTCCACTAGCTTTGTTCGTAGTGATGCTTTCTAAGGCCCACTTGAGTTCACATTCCAGGATGTCTGGTTCTAGGTGAGTGATCACACCATCGTGATTATCTTTGTCTTGGAGATCTTTTTTGTATAGTGCAACAGGTTAAGACTGAGCAAAAACTAGAAAGTAAGAAGAAACTCGCAAAAATCATTTTCTTTAGTATATAGGAATGCAAGGGATTTCTGTGTATTGATTTTATATCCTGCAACTTTACTATATTCATTGATTAGCTCTAGTAATTTTATGGTGGACTCTAGGGTTTTCTATGTAGAGGATCATGTCATCTGCAAATAGTGAGAGTTTTACTTCTTCTTTTCCAATTTGGATTCCTTTTATTTCTTTTTCTGCTCTGATTGCTGTGGCCAAAACTTCCAGAACTATGTTGAATAGTAACGATGAAAGTGGACACCCTTGTCTTGTTCCTGACTTTAGGGGAAATGCTTTCAATTTTTCACCATTGGGGATAATATTTGCTGTGGTTTTGTCATATATAGCTTTTATTATGTTGAGGTATTTTCCTTCTTTTCCTTCTTTGTGGAGAGTTTTTATCATAAATGGATGTTGATTTTGTCAAAGGCTTTCTCTGCATCTATTGAGATAATCATATGGCTTTTATTTTCCAATTTGTTAAAGTAGTGTATTACATTGATTGATTTGCGGATATTGAAGAATCCTTGCATCCCTGGGATAAAGCCCACTTGGTCATGGTTTATGATCTTTTTTTTTTTTTTAACAGAGTTCCATCGTTTATGAAACAGAAATTCCATTTAAGACTGTTCTCACAGAAAGCAGTAGAAGAGCAGTCACTCAGATGGGGAGGAGGCTAGTGGACCTGTGATTTTCAGGAACCTTTCTGCAGTGGCCACAGCTTGGGGAGGGGTGCCGTCCACCCCTTGGCTCTGTCTCCATCCTGGGCATCTGCTCAAGGATCACCCTGTCGTGGTTCTGTCCCCTCTGACCTTGGCCCTTGGGGGACCTCTTGACTTGGCTGTTATCATTCCAGATTCATATATCATGCCTCTTCCTAGAGAAACCTGAGAATTCCTCAGACTGGAAGCTTCAGAAGCTCCAAGAGCAAATAAGTTAGTGCTTTGAATTCACATGTTAACAAACAGGTTGTTTAGCATCACTCCAAAGACTAACACAAATTACCTCTAACAGGTGGGACAATGGATGGATAATCATTGTTCAGTAAGTCTCAGTGGCTATGTCGTGTCCAACTCTTTTGAGACCCCATGGACTGTAGCCTGCCAGGCTCCTCTGTCCATGGGATTTCCCGGGCAAGAATACTGAAGTGGGTTGTTATTATGATCTTTTTAATATGTTGCTGGATTCTGATTGCTAGAATTTTGTTGAGGATTTTTGCATCCATATTCATCAGTGATATTGGCCTGTAGTTTTCTTTTCTTTTCTTTCTTTCTTTCTTTTTTTTTTTTTTTTTTTTTGTGGCATCTTTGTCAGGTTTTGGTATTAGGATGATGGTGGCCTCATAGAATGAGTTTGGAAGTTTACCTTCCTCTGCAAATTTCTGAAACAGTTTGAGTAGGATAGGTGCTAGCTCTTCTCGAAATTTTTGGTAGAATTCAGCTGTGAAGCCATCTGGACTTGGGCTTTTGTTTGCTGGAAGATTTCGGATTATTTCCGTGCTTGTGATGGGTCTGTTGAGATTTTCTATTTCTTCCTGGTTCAGTTTTCAAAAGTTGTACTTTTCTAAGAATTTGTCCATTTCTTCTACGTTGTCCATTTCATTGGCATATAATTACTGATCGTAGTCTCTTATGATCCTTTGTATTTCTGTGTTGTCTGTTGTGATCTCTCCATTTTCATTTCTAATTTTATTGATTTGATTTTTCTCTCTTTGTTTCTTGATAAGTCTGGCTAGTGGTTTGTCAATTTTATTTATCCTTTCAAAGAACCAGCTTTTGGCTTTGTTGATTTTTGCTATGGTCTGTTGTTTCTTTTGCGTTTATTTGGAGCTCAATTCCAGAAAAATAAATGACCCAATTTAAAAAAATGGCCCAAAGAACAAAATAGACATTTCTCCAAAGAATACATACAGATGGCTAACAAACACATGAAAAGATGTTCAATATCACTTATTATCAGAGAAATTCAAATCAAGACCACAAGACAACAATGAGGTACAATTTCACACCAGTTAGAATGGCTGCAATCCAAAAGTCTGCAAGCAATCAATGTTGCAGAGGGTGTGGATAAAAGGGAACCCTCTTACACTTCAGGTGGGAATGCAAACTAGTACAGCCACTATGGAGAACAGTGTGGAGATTCCTTTAAAAATTGCAAATAGAAATACCATATATAATAGCAAATGAAGCAACTGAAAAACAACTAATCTCAAAAATATACAAGCAACTTATGCAGCTCAATTCCAGAAAAACAAGCAACCCAATCAAAAAATGGGTCAAAGAACTAAATAGACATTTCTTCAAAGAAGACATACGGATGGGTAACAAACACATGAAAAGATCCTCAACATCACTTATTATCAGAGAAATGCAAATCAAGAGCACAATGAGGTACCATGTCATACCAGTCAGAATGGCTGCATTCAAAAGTCTGCAAGCAATAAATGTTGGAAAGGGTGTGGAGAGAAGGGAACCCTCTTACACTGTTGGTGGGAATGCAAACTAGTACAGCCACTATGGAAAACAATGTGGAGATTCCTTTAAAAATTGCAAATAGAAATACCATATGACCCAGCAATCCCACTGCTGGGCATACACACTGAGGAAACCAGAATTGAAAGAGACACATGTACCCCAATGTTCATTGCAGCACTGTTTATAATAGCCAGGACATGGAAACAACCTAGATGTTCATCAGCAGATGAATGGATAAGAAAGCTGTGGTACATATACACAATGGAGTATTACTCAGCCATTAAAAATAATACATTTGAATCAGTTCTAATGAGGTGGATGAAACTGGAGCCGATTATACAGAGTGAAGTAAGCCAGAAAGAAAAACACCAATACAGTATACTAACAAATATATATGGAATTTAGAAACAGGGTAATGATAACCCTGTATGCGAGACAGCAAAAGAGACACAGATGAATAGAACGGACTTTTGGACTCTGAGGGAGGGGGAGAGGGAGAGGGTGGGAAGATTTGGGAGAATGGCACTGAAACATTTATACTATCATGTAACAAATGAATCGCCAGTCTATGTTCGATACAGGATACAGGATACTTGGGACTGGTGAATGGGGATGATCCAGAGAGTTGATATGGGGTGGGAGGTGTGGGTGGGTGGGTTCAGGACTGGAAACTCATGTACACTCAAGAAGGATTCATGTCAATGTATGGCAAAACCAATAAGTTTTGTAAAGTAAAAATAATAATAATAATAAGAAAATAATAATAATAAATAAAAGTTAAAAAATTTTTTGAAGAGAAAATGGATGCTGAGAAGTTGAATATGGAGGTACCGAAAGATTTTAGAAATGTTGTGCTCAAAAGAAAAGGAACAGAAAATAATGGATTTATTTAAGACTCAAGGGAGAATATTAAATATATATGACATGAGGCTTGCTTTTATAGTAAAAGTGATAATTCCGTATATAAGATGTTCATTCAGTAACGAATCCCATGAAAACTTTAGAAGACAGAAGAGCAAAGAAATAAGTACAAGGACTGACTTAGTATACTTATACTTTCTTGAAGAGTGTATTTTCAGTATTTAGGTTTTTATATACTCTGAAATTTATTTAGTAAGATGATTTCCAAATAAAATTCCATTTATTTTTCACATAGTCAATATTATAACACTATTTAAGAAGGAATATTTTCTTTTGTTACTATTTGAAACAAAGTTTATCAAGTTAATACAGATAAACATGCATATATACAATATATATACACTTTCACTTTTTGTATATTCTGAGCTCTAACAAATTATTTTGAGATTTGATTATATATAGCTCCTGTACATTAGCTTTGCCTTTAAAAATGTTACTGGTTTTTCTTTTAGGTATTTATTCTTCCATTTCAATTTTAAAATCACATATTGAATTATAATTTTGCTAAAGTATTACATGAATGTGGATGGATTTGACATTTTAATAATAATGTTGTTTCTCATTAATGGACTTGATATATTTCTCCTTTTAATCACATCATCAGAAAGTCCCATACATACTACTTTATCACACCAGATGAACATAATTATAATATATTAAGGAGATGGTGACCAGGTATTGAAAAGTCTATAAATCATGTCTGAAAGAAAAATTATTATGTTTAGTCTGGAAAAAGGCAACCTGACATATTTATAGTAACAGTCCCAATTTTTGAAGGACTCTTGAAAAATAATTAAACTTGTTTTTGTAAATGTAGAACAAGGAAAGAAGAAAAGTTATGAGAGAGCAAAATTTCCATCAATCCATATAACACTTTTTTCTGAAATTGTGTAATGATTCTTTATTCCTGGCTTCACTTGTGGCTCACCTGGTAAGGAATCCACCTGCAATGCAGGAGACCTGGGAGACCTGGGTTTGATCCTTGAGTTGGGAAGAGCACCAGGAGAAGAGAAAAAGGCTACCCACTCCAGTATTCTGGTCTGCAGAATTCCATAGACTGTATAGTCCATGGGTTGCATCAGTTAAGTTCAGTTCAGTTGCTCAGTCATGTCAGACTCTTTGCGACCCCATGAAACGCAGCACGCCAGGCCTCCCTGCCCATCACCAACTCCCGGAGTAGAGTCGGACAAAACTGAGCAACTTTCTCTTTCTTTCTTTCTTTCTTTCTTTCTTTCTTAAATTCCTGCCCCAAACTTCAATTTGAAACTATTAATAAGCATTCCACCCTGGTGGAATCAATCCTTTTCAGGATCAGAGGAGCTTCCATGGATGGTTGAGTCATCAGCTGGAATGCAAGTGAAGTGCAATATTAGACAAGGTATGAAATATGAGGCAGTTATATACCAGATAAGAACATGAAGAAAAATGTGGAAATGAAAATATACAAAGTGTATACTTTTTAGGAGATAGATAGGGGTAAGTGAGTGTTTTAAACATCATGACTGTTTGGAGTTGACTTGGGAAGGTGATGGTAGCAACTGTGGATGATGATATGTACGAAGTCATAGATTTAGAATCTTTTTTTCAGTTAGCTATAAGCATTGCATCATTGGGTTTTGGGTAAAATTGTGAAGATCATATTTTTCAATTTTTGCCTTTTTTAAAAAAGTAAAATACTAATATAATTAATGAACATTTTCCATTTTCTTAGGCCCTGGATAAATTTTTATAGAATATATATATATATATATATATATATATATGTAGAATAAATTAAATTGTTTTGTCAGGTAAAATAATAAATGTTAGTATGCGCTAAGTTGCTTCAGTCCTGTCCTACTCTTTAAACTAAATGAACTGAAGCTCGCCAGGGTCGTCTGTCCACTGGATTCTCTAGGAAAGAATACTGCAGTGGGTTTCCATGCCCTCCTCCAAGGGATCTTCCAGAACCAGGGATGGAATCTGCATCTCTTACATCTCCTCCATTGGAAGGCAGATTCTTTACCGCTAGCACCACTTGCAAGTCTATGTAATTACATATGTCTTATTTCAATGACCTCATGTTTTCTTTAACCTATATCCATCTTTGGACCACACATAGTCCACTTGTCTGAGTGAGCATAGTATTTTTTTTTTCTTATTTTACTTTTTGACTTGTAACTGTTTTACTATCTTTATTTAAGGCATTATAGGAGAAAACAGTAAGATATTCTTTAAAATACTATTTATCTTCAACTTATTTGAATAACTAATTCAAATCAATTCATAGATATTTGCTTAATTTCAAGATACATTTCATTATATGTAGCTAAAAAAAAAGATTAATCACAGGCTAAAACTATCTTGTCCACTACCATTAGATTAATTTGGCAACAATTTTGCACACTACATTCAATCCATATTATCTACCTTAATAAAATTTCTTCATATTCTTTCCATAGTTACATAGTATCACATCCTATTAATCACACTCAACATTCCTCTAAAGTTGAAAGCCTTGTCACAGTTTCTCTAACAAAAAAAAAAGTTATTTTCTTCTTTGAAACATAATTCAATATTAATTTCCTCCAACTCAAATATTCCTGGAATAGCTTAGCTTATTTTCCACAACCTCATTCCTATATCAAACTGTTTTGGACAATGGTCATTATGTAGATATGTGTTTATTTGTAACAAGTTAACAACTGCATTAAAATTGTATCTGGTAATTCTTTGATTTACAAAAATGAATAGTAAAAAGGCAAATTACTGATTATTTAACTGTCCTTCAGCTCATTTAGCCCTTAGACAAACCTGGCTGTACCTATTACAAATAGCTATATTGTTGTGGCATTGAGAATTGGGGAGGGGATTGTTAAATCTTTCTTCTTTAAGACAATTCTCAAATAGAGGCTAAGTAACACTGAGCTTTAAATTGGTCTTTGGAAGGGCTGATAGTCTACTGTGTGTGTGCTGTGTGCTTAGTCACTCAGTAGTGTCTGACTTTTTGTGACTCTATGGATTGTAGCCTGCCAGGCCGCTCTGTCCATGAAATTATCCAGGCAAGAACACTGGATAGCATTGCTGCCTGGGTCCAGCCCCAGTGGATCCAGGGTAATTCGAAGTGGGGATGGAGTCGGTGAATGACTTAGAGAGAGATAAGGAAAGAATGTTATAGATAAGAAAATAGAGGGGAGAAAGAGGCTGATGCTCCTTGGTTTACATAGAAAGCTAATAAAGTCTTAGAAGTCCAGGCAGGAAAGTGAATGCAGAGAGCCCCTGTGTTCCAAGGGATCAACCTGAAAAAGAGAGGGAGGAAGAGGGAGAGAGAAAGAAAGAAAGAGAGAAAAAAAGAAAACAACATGGGATGACCAAGCTTCCTCGGTGAGCAAGGCCCATTATTTTATTTTCAAAAGGGACTTTTATACTTTAACTTGTACATAGAGGGAAATGAAAGATGCAAGGTCATACAGAGTCAGCCCAAACATTCCAGAAGTTTTGCCCTTATTGAAAACAGGATTTTTTCTGCAAACCTTTCCCACAAATGATGTTGTGTACATTATCTACTGGCCTTGGAGGCCTGTGAAAATTTTATGACCCTCTTTTGATAAACGTTGCTCAACCAGAAAACTTATTTTCCCTCAAAGTGTATTTTCTTTATATTTCGAATCTATGTCAGCCTCAAAAAATGCTAAACAGAGATACATTTATCACAGAGCTAAGGTGCAGTGAGTTACAAGAAAGAACCAATTAGCTCAAAAATCTGATGTGATTAAATTCAAGGCTACTGTTTGTTTTTCTTACATTCCAACTATGTTAACTAATGCACTCCCAGGTGCACAGTGGATAAGAAATATGGAAACTTAGCAACAAGCATTGGCCGAATAATGAAATCCTACACCAGCACTCTCTAATAATTTTTAACTCTTTGAAAGGCTCTATGTTTTAGGTTTCCCATGCATCTCACAGTTGGGAGGCTGTGAACAATCATATGTGTAGCTGCAAGAGTCTGGATAAACCTGCTAAGCAATCTAGAATGCTAACAGAGGGGGTTTGAATTGAAATATTCCTCTCATGTCCAGGAAACTTATTAGCTAGAGCCCTAAGTTGATTCTCTCCAGAGAAAGGTGGTTGGGGATAGCCCCTGTTAATGTCAGGAGAGTTGATGAAAGGCACAAAATAAGACAGACAGATTCTGGTTTTGGGGAAGATGCTTGAGCAGGTAGGGAGCCCCTCAAGTCCTGAAGCCTTTCTTAACAATTCTCTTCCACATGACTTTTGCCACTGGTGAGATCTCCCATGCTGGCTTCTGGCAGGTTGCCATGCCTTCTTCCAGGGTATCTTCCTAATACAGTCATCGGATCCAGTTCTCCAGAATTGCAGGTGAATTCTGTACCATCTGCACCACCAGGGAAGCCTGATGTTCTACTAATAAAATGTAGTTCATGTCTGAACAACTGAAGAATATATATCCGTTATCTGTGTTACTTTGTTTTTTTACCAGCTCAAAAGCCACTTGCACTTGACATGAACTTTGATCAGATGAAAAGCATTATAGTATTTATATATATTTTTGGGGTGCTTACTTAACCCAACATCAACCCCAAGAACTTATGACAGCAAACAGCTAATGTGTAGTTTGTTTGGGTTGAAATATAGTGTAGGATATTAACAAGTGTCTATTTTTCCTCATTGATCAAAAAAAAAAAAGATTCAATTAGGTAAATTGACTTAGTCATTATTACTAGCTCTAATTAAGAAAATAACAACCATTATCCTGAAACAAAGAAAGCAAAGAAGGAAGAAAGGAAGAAAGAAGGAAAGAAAGAATAAACTGAAGTCTTTGGGTTGGAAATATATGCAAGAAATGATCTATAATAATTTCTCACTTACTATTGGGCTTAATTTTCCTATGAAAGATGTGTGAAATATGCTTTAATTTATAACAGCAGAGATTGTAAATTATAGCTCTGAAATCCCTACTACCTATGAGGCACTGTGAAATTGAAGATTTTCATATACAATTTTTCTCTATAACATAATAAAAATGTTTTTAGTACATTATGGCTTGTGCTTATGTTTTAAATCTCCATATAAACTAAAACAGTCAAAACTGTAATGTGTTTATTACATATATAATATTTATATTGATTTTCTCAATGTAGCCAGGGATACAGTATCTCAGACAGCTCTGAGAAACTATTCCAAATGGGTAGAGGGGAAGGATAGTATACATGTGATTTCAGTAAAAGTAGAATACATGCAGTCAAGCACATTTATTTTTTCAGAAGGTTTCTCCTGATCTTGTGAAGCTTCTGCTAGTCACAAGAAGCAGTCATCATTGTGAAAAATTTTAGCATTTTCTAGATGTGTGAAGATACAAGAATTAGGCTCATAAAGTCAACTCCTCAGAATATCTAATTTTTAGATGACCTGTACTTCCAGTTTCACAGAGCACAGAGTGCCTCATTTCTGGACTCCACTCTCAACTCCTTCAAGGGGTTTTGGTGGTCAGCAGCTGCAGTGGTATATAATTTATTCCTTGTAGAGGCAGATGGACGGAGAAGGCAGTGGCAACCCACTCCAGTACTCTTGCCTGTGAGATCCCATGGATGGAGGAGCCTGGTGGGCTACAGTCCATGGGGTCGCAAAGAGTCGGACACGACTGAGCGAATTCACTTTCACTTTTCACTTTCCTGCACTGGAGAAGGAAATGGCAACCCACTCTGGTGTGCTTGCCTGGAGAATCCCGGGGACTGGAGCCTGGTGGGCTGCTGTCTATGGGGTCACACAGAGTCAGACACGACTGACATGACTTAGCAGCAGCAGCAGCAGAGGCAGATGGAAAGCACTCATGGCAAGTACCAATTTGTGATTAACAATTATAAGTATTCACATTATTACATTTATAATAACTTCATACAGAAGCAATTTTTTCCTTGCCCTGTTTACTTGTGTTGCATGAATAAATGAAAACATTATGCAAAAATAATCTAGAAAAATATGTTGATAATGAAAATATTTAATAAATATAAATGCTTTGATTTACTTGTATCCTTGAACCTGCATACAAACTTTGCAATCTCAATTAAATTTTATTGATTGGAAAGACTGTTTCCTGAATTCATTATTAATATTTGATATTAATCCTAAATAATAAATGTTAGAAACATAGTGAATGAACATGGTGAATGAATGAAACAACTTTGATAACACACTATAATCCTTGGTGAATTTTCAGCAGATTATATGTATTTTAAACTTGAATGTGTATATATTAATTTACATATATATATTTACATATATAGTTACATAGATATTTCAATAATTTCATATACCTTTTTATAGAGCATAAAATATTTTCTATATTTCTATAGTATATGTTATATGTATTTCTATATATTATATATATCTTTAAAATATATATTTATATATATCATTTATGTATTTACATATATAGTTACATAGATATTTCAATAATTTCATATAACATTTTATAGAGCAGAAAATATTTTTCTATACATATTTCAAAGATATTACTAGCAACTGAGAAAAAATATGATGTTCTCTTTCAGAGAAAGTGTTACTACGTCAGTGGTGTTGATCACTTCTTGAATAACTTTAATCAGTTCAAGAAGGTTAGTGCTGCATGAAAGCATTTGGAAAGGAAAGTGCATTTTATTTTAAAATCATGAGTTCCTTAAAATATAAATCCTAAGTGTATCCAAAATAAACTTTTGAGTTTATCTAAATCCAGAGAGAAAAAGCATTATGTTTCTACATCAAGAAAACAAACAGATCTTTATTAATCATCACATTTTTATTAATCAAAACAGGAATCATTACAATCAACACATTTTGCCAACACAAAATAAGTTTGCTTATTCCTGTAGTGTAAAAATCTGAAAAAGGAGAAAAACTAAAAATCAGAAAAACTTGGAAAATATTTTCTGCCTCCTGCTAGTTGTGGAAACTTTTCCCTATGAAAAGCTCTCAAGATGCTTGACATGGTAGTCATTTGGTGTGAGGTCAGATGAACATGATGGATGAAGAAAACTTCATCATCCAATTTGTTCAACTTTTGAAGCATTTGTTGTTTGGCATGTGGTTAGGCATTGTTGTAGAAAAGGATTGGTCTCATTCTGTTGACCAATGGCAGCTCCAGTTTTCTGTGCATCCCATCAATTTTCTGAGTATACTTCTTAGATATAACAGTTTTGCCGGGATTCAAAAAGCTATAGTGGATCTGAGGAGCAGTAGTCCACGAAATAGTGGCTATGACTTTTTTTTGTTTTTTTTTTTGTTTGTTTGTTTTGTTTTGCAACTTTGGCATTGGGAGGTGCTTTGGAGCTTCTTCTTCAGTCCAATTATTGAGCTGGTCATCTCCAGTTGTCATATAAAATCCACTTTTCATCGCATGTCACAATTCATTAAGAAATGGTTCTTTGCTATCGCATAGAATAAAAGACAACACTTCAAAATGATGATTTTCTTTGATTTAGTGTCAGTTCATGAGGCACCCACTTACTAAGCTTTTTCACCTTTCCAATTTGCTTCAAATGCTGAATGGCCATAGAACGATATAGGTTAATTTCTTCAGCAACTTCTCATGTAGTAAGAGGATCTCATGTAAGAGGACCAGCTTGGTTTACCAAGATAATCAACCAACTTTCAATTGGTTTCTGTCAACTTCTGATGGCCGGCCACTACACTCCTCATTTTCAAGGTTTTTGTCTCCCTTGTAAAGCTTCTTGAACCAGCACTGCACTGTATGTTCATTAGCAGTTCCTGAGCCAAATGTGATGCTGATATTCTGAGTTGTCTCTGCTGTTTTATGACACATTTTGAACTTAAAAATAAGAAACTCACTTGGATTTGCTTTTTGTCTAACATTATTTCTATAGTTTAAAATAAATATAACATAACCAGCAAGTGATAAGTTATTAGCAAAAAATAAAATGATGCTTATTAAAAAAGCATTAAAATATGTATAACAAACCATATTTATTTAAGACTGTATTCCAATATCAAACAGCAAAACTCAACAATGCAAAACTACAGTTAATTTTGAACCAACCTAAAACATCAAATTCTGCCAAGGTTATGGAAAAGGATGTTTTATTTACTGCTGATGAACATGCAAAATGGTACCATCACACTGGAAGATTTTTAGTTTCTAACAAGGCTAAACATAATATTAATAATAGATCATCCAACAGTTGCTCTTTTAAGCATTTACATAACTGTTTCAAAAACTACATCCACAAAACCTTGCTTATAAAGTTATGGCCACATTTTTCATAATTACCAAAAAACTGGAAGCAAACAAGTGGTCATTTGGTAGATAAATGTTTAACCAAACTGGTGTATATTTATATAATCAAAACTATTCAATGATTTAAAAAATCATGTTCTGAAAAGACATGGATTAATCATATTTCTAAGTGGAAAAACCTGCATTTTTGTATAATTCCTTCCAGATAACTCATTACAAAACAATAAGATTTTAAAGGCAATTAAGATGTCCAAAATGCCCTGCTTGTTCAGGGCATTTTTGTTAAGAATAGGGAGAACAGTTGAATAGATGGAGCACAGGAAGATTATTTTAGATAGTGAAATCATTCCTTACAATTCAGTAATGTTGGGTAGGTGAAAATATGCATGACTAAAATCTTTATAGAATAAAGATTTAACATTAATGTATATAAATAAAAACTATGTATTGTCATGTAAGTGATTAAGGGATCTCAGGTGCTTACATTGATCTAAATATTCACTGTAAGAAAATAGTCTAACTGAAGTCAAATGGATGAAGTAACTTCACTGAAGTGGGTGAGGGCAAAAATGTGGATCTAAGCAACTTTGAAAATGAATAGAGTCTGGAAAACTGAAAACAAAAGGAATTTCACACAGATATGCATTGATTTGGTGATGTCAGTTTCTGTAGATTTATAGGTTAGTAGTTTTGAAATCCAGACACACGTACAATGGAATTGTACAATTAAGAAAATGGACAGTTATGGTAGGAACCTGATTTTTTATTGATGGAGGGAAAGGTTACAGATAAGCATGAGGACAGAATGATTATGCAGATTTGCAGACATTCATATGAATTTAATGCACACACCAATAGATATATCTGTATAAATAATTTTAGATATGTGTATATACAATGGTAGGGACACACACATATATGCCCTTGCTCTATCAATTCAGATGACCTAAGAGTTTAGCACCACTCCAGGAACTAAAAGCCCACCAGCACCCAGATCTTCTCTTCTAAAACCCTTCTCCCATAAGTGGAATCAGACTTCTTAGAGACATGGCTAATTATAGGAGTGAAGATGCATTTTACAGAATGATGTTGGAATATCTTATAGTGTCAGAAAGCAAAAAATGTTCAAAATGTAAAACAAACAATGATGAATATTCATCAAGGTCAGATGGAGACAATTGAAAGGGCTCTCAATGACCAGAGCTCAAACCATTTGAAAAACAAAATTAATAAAATAATACTGTTGATAGCAAATAAACAAATATCCAAGAGTCCATATTGAAATATGTTCTGGACAACTAAATAAGTAGGAAAGAACAGACAAATATCCCCTGGGGACGAATTCTAAGTAATGTATATATCCCCATAAAAGAGGTTGTTAAGATAACTTTCCACTCTTACCAGTTTTCCTTCTAAAGAACACTGTGGGAAGGGGAAATGAATTGCTTTATGGTGGAGAAGCATAACAAATACTACTTCTGACAGAAAATGAACATTAAAATCAATATGGATTTCCTACTGACAATATGTCCCCTTGAAGCCAACATCTGTGGTCTTATTTCTCAAAATATGTAACTTTGATCTAATCATGAGAAAACAATCAGAAAAATCTGAGCTGGTAGACATTTTTATAAAATGCACGCCTTTGCTGCATACCAAAAAGGTCATCCAAAATTGAAGTCTGTGAAACTTGCAATTAAGAGATACTAAAGAAGACACAATGACTAAATGGAATTTGGTATCTAAGCCATGCCATGTGGGGCCACCAAGACAGTTAGGTCATGGGAGAGGTCTAGCAGAATATGGTCCACTGTAGAAGGGAATGGCAAACCACTTAAATAGTCTAGCTTTGAGAATCCCATGAACAGTATGAAAAAAACAAAAAGACAGGACCCTGAAAGATGAACTCTCCAGCTCGGTGGGCGGCCAATATGCTACTGGAGATCAGTAGAGGAATAAAACCAGGAAGAATGAAGGGATGGGGCCAAAGCAAAAACAGCACCCAGTTGTGGATGTGACTGGTGATAGAAGCAATATTACATAGGAACCTGGAAGGTTAGGTTCGCGAATCAAGGCAAATTGGAAGTGATCAAACAGGAAATGGCAAGAGTGAATGGCAATATTTTAGCAACAAGTGAACTAAGATAGACTGGAAAGGGTGACTATAACTCAGATGACCAGTATATCTACTACTGTGGGCAAGGATCCCTTAAGAGAAACGGAGTCATCATAGCCAAAAAAAAAAAAAGAGTCTGAAATGCAGTACTTGGATGCAATCTCAAAAACAACAGAATGATCTGTTAGTTTCCAAGGCAAATCATTTGATATCACAGTAATCCAAGTCGATGCCCTGATCAATAATGCTGAGGAAGTTGAAATTGAATGGTTCTATGAAGACCTACAAGACCTTTTAGAAATAACACATAAAAAGATGTCTTTTTCATTATAGGGGACTGGAATGCAAAAGTATGAAGTCAAGAATCACCTGGAGTAACAGGCAAGTGTGGCCTTGGAGAACAGAATGAAGCAGGGCAAAGGCTAATAGAGTTCTGCCAAAAGAACACACTGATCATAGGAAATACCCTGTTCCCAGAACACAAGAAAAGACTACACATGACATCACCAGGTGGTCAAACCAAAATCAGATTGATTATATTCTTTGCAGCCAAAGATGGAGAAGCACTGTACAGTCAGCAAAAATGAGACTGGAAGCTCACTGTGGTTCAGATCATGAACTCCTTATTGCCAAATTCAGATTTAAATTGAAGAAAGTGGGGGAAACCACTAACCATTCAGGTATGACTTAAATCAAATCCCTTATGATTATACAGTGGAAGTGAGAAATAGATTTAAGGGACTAGATCTGATAGTCAGAGTGCCTGATGAACTATGGACTGAGGTTCGTGGCATTGTGCAGGAGACAGGGATCAAGACTATCCCCAAGAAAAATAAAACAAAACAAACAAACAAACAAAAAATGGCTGTCTGAGGAGGCCTTACAAATAGCTGTGAAAAGAAGAGAAGCAAAAAGCAAAGGAGAAGAGGAAAGATATACCATTTGAATGCAGAGTTCCAAACAATAGCAAGAAGAGATAAGAAAGCCTTCTTCAGTGATCAATGCAAAGAAATAGATGATAACAGTAGAATGGGAAAGACTAGAGATCTCTTCAAGAAAATTAGAGATACCAAGGGAATATTTTATGCAAAATGGACTCAAAAAAAAAAAAAAAAAGACAGAAATGGTATGGACCTAACAGAAGTGAAGATATTAGAAAAGGTGGCAAGAATACACAGAACTGTACAAAACAGATCTTCACGACCTAGATAATCACAATGGTGTGATCACTCATCTGGAGCCAGACATCCTGGAATGTAAAGTCAAGTGGGCCTTAGGAAGAAACACCAAGAACAAAGCTAGTGCAGGTGATGGAATTCCAATTGAGCTATTTAAAATCTTAGAAGATGGTTCTGTGAAAGTGCTGCATTCAATATACCAGCAAATTTGGAAAACTCAGCAGTGGCCACAGAACTGGAAAAGGTCAGTTTTCATTCCAATTCCAAAGAAAGACAATACCAAAAAATGCTCAAGCTACCACAAAATTGCACTCATCTCACAAACTACTAAAGTAATGTTCAAAATTCTTCAAGCCAGGCTCCAGCAATACATGAACTGTGAACTTCCAGATGTTCAAGCTCATTTTAGAAAAGGCAGAGGAACCAGAGATCAAATTGCCAACATCTGCTGCATCATGGAAAAAGCAAGAGAGTTCCAGAAACACATCTATTTCTGATTTATTGACTATGCCAATATTCCAAAGAAAGACAATACCAAAAAATGCTCAAGCTACCACAAAATTGCACTCATCTCACAAACTACTAAAGTAATGTTCAAAATTCTTCAAGCCAGGCTCCAGCAATACATGAACTGTGAACTTCCAGATGTTCAAGCTCATTTTAGAAAAGGCAGAGGAACCAGAGATCAAATTGCCAACATCTGCTGCATCATGGAAAAAGCAAGAGAGTTCCAGAAACACATCTATTTCTGATTTATTGACTATGCCAAAGCCTTTGACTGTGTGGATCACAATATACTGTGGAAAATTCTTCAAGAGATGTGAATACCAGACCATCTGACCTGCCTCTTGAGAAATCTGTATGCAGGTTAGGAAGCAACAGTTAGAATTGGACATTAAACAAGAGACTGGCTCCAAATAGGAAAAGGAGTATGTAAAGGCTGTATGTTGTCACTCTGCTTATTTAACTTATATGCAGTGTATATAAGTAGAGAAACACTGGGTGGAAGAAACACAAGCTGGAATCAAGTCTGCCAGGAGAAATGTCAATAACCTCACATATGTAGATGACACCACCCTTGGCAGGTATGAAGAAGAACTAAAGACCCTCTTGAAAGTGAAAGAGGAGAGTGAAAAAGCTGGCTTAAAGCTCAACATTCAGAAAATTAAGATGATGGCATCCAGTAGCATCGTTTCATGGCAAATAGATGGAGAAACAGTGGAAACAGTGTCAGACTTTATTTTTCTTAGCTCCAATATAACTGCAGATGGTGATTGCAGCCATAAAATTAAAAGACACTTACTCCTTGGAAGGAAATTTAAGACCAACCTAAACAGCATATTAAAAAGCAGAGACATTATCTTGTCAGCAAAGGTCCTTCTAGTCAAGGCTGTGGTTTTTCCAGTAGTCATGTATGGATGTGTGAGTTGGACTATAAAGAAACCTGAGCACCAAATAATTTATGCTTTTGAACTGTGGTGATGGACAAGACTTTGAGAGTCCTTTGGGCTGCAAGGAGATCCAACCAGTCCATCCTAAAGGAGATCAGTCCTCAGTGTTCATTAGAAAGACTGATGTTGAAGCTGAAACTCCAATACTTTGGTCACCTGATGCAAAGAGCTGACTCATTTGAAAAGACCCTGATACTAGAATTGATTGAGGGCAGGAAGAGAAGGGGACGACAGAGCATGAGATGGTTGGATGGCATCACTGACTCAATGGACATGAGTTTGGGTAAACTCCAAGAGCTGATGATGGGCATGGAGGGCTGGCTGCTGCAGTTCATGGAGTCACAAAGAGTTGGATGCTACTGAGAGACTGAATGGAACTGAACTGAGTCTTATGTTGGATCTTAAAAAATAAATTTATATATACATATGTGTTAGTATACTGTATATAAATTTATTTTTTAAGATCCAACACAAGACTCAGTTCAGTTCCATTCAACTTAGAAAGATGGTAATGATAACCCTATATGTGAGACAGCAAAAAATACACAGGTGTATAGAACAGTCTTTTGAACTCTGTACACCCGTGGTGGATTCATGTTGTTGTGTGGCAAAAACAATACAATATTGTAAAGTAAATATATGTGTATATATATATTTTATACATCAATATCATATATACTATATATAAAAATTATATTACTATTATATATTAATATTATATAATATAATTATATATAATAAAATAAATTAAAAAGAAAAAAATAATAAATTTATGTAAGAAACTAAAGAACTCTGTGTAAAATATGGATAAATGTTGATAATAATTAATCATATTTATTAATTTTGACGTATGTTGCAAAATAACCAAAGATGTTAATTAGAGTGAAATCTGGGTATAAGACATACAGGAACTTCCTATACTATCTTTGCAAAATTTCTGCAAATCTAAAACTATCCTAGACTGAAAACTTTATTACCGTGCAAAAACAAAATGTATTTTTAAGGAATGGCAACAGTTGCCATTTTAATAAAGAAATAAATGTCTAGAATCTTGGCAGAGGAGCTCTACTCCCCAATAACTGGGACTTCTCTGAACCTCATTTGAAAGATATATTTCTTCTCCACCTCCTAAGCCTTACTTTGAAGACAACTCACGGTGTCCTCTGTTTGCTGGTGATCATGGGTTGTAGCTGTTTCTGGTAAAACATGGGCAGAAGTAGTATGCACCTCAACTAAACTTAGGCTTGAAAACTTCGTGTGTTATTGCTTTGATTCTCTTAATTCCTTGGATGAATAAGTACAGACAGAAACTGAGGGGAAAAAAAAAAGAGAGCGAAAGAGAGGCCTTGAATTATCACTGGTAACAGAAATTTATTGACTCCTGCTTATGTTAATGAAATCATGGCATGTATCAGAAATACATTTTAATGATCCAAAAATGTAGTTTCAGCATTTATCAGCTATCATAAAGCATGATTGCATGGAAAAACTCTGAGTAGTTTGAATTGCACCTTGCAAGTCTAATCTTAAATTTGGATGAGAAATGAAGTCAAGTTCATTTGTAAAATATGTTGAATTTTCAGAAAATATTACAAATATCAATGATTTTTTTCACTGGTAACAGAAATTTATTGACTCCTGCTTATGTTAATGAAATCATGGCATGTATCAGAAATACATTTTAATGATCCAAAAATATAGTTTCAGCATTTATCAGCTATCATAAAGCATCATTGCATGGAAAAACTCTGAGTAGTTTGAATTGCACCTTGCAAGTCTAATCTTAAATTTGGATGAGAAATGAAGTCAAGTTCATTTGTAAAATATGTTGAATTTTCAGAAAATATTACAAATATCAATGATTTTTTAGTGATAAATACTTTCATAGATTATATAAAAATAAATTAGTGATATGCTGTGTCAGAACTGATAAAAATATTTTATTTCATAATCAAACTGGTATTTCACATATTTTCTTCATATTTAATCCTATCAGGCATTAAATATTTATGTTAAGTTTTCAAAAGTTAATTTAATACATTTAGGACAATGATATTTTGTGGAAAGCTGCTAATGGCCAGAATTGTGAATTGCAGACTTTGTCATAGTAAACGAATGATCTTATCAACTAGAAGAACAAACTACATACTATGTGACAAAGATTCTGTAGTTAGATTGTGTTTTACATGTCATTAAATTTAAATTATAAAATCAGTTCAGTTCAGTTCAGTCGCTCATCACCAACTCCCAGAGTTCACTCAGACTCATGTCCATTGAGTCCGTGATGCCATCCAGTCATCTCATCCTCGGTCGCCCCTTCTCCTCCTGCACCCAATCCCTCCCAGCATCAGGGTCTTTTCCAATGAGTCAATTCTTCTCAAGAGGTGGCCAATTATAAAATACTTGTATTTAAAAACAAAACAACAACAACAAAAAAAAAAAAAACAGAAAAGAACTAGGCTTTAAAAGAGATAACAAGAACTTGACTAGCTTGGGCCAGTCTAGGATAACATAACTAGAGAAAAATCTAACCGAGATTCGTTTTCAGTTCAATTTAGTCTTTCAGTCATGTCTGACTCTGCAACCCCATGAACCACAGCATGCCAGGCCTCCTTGTCCATTGCCAACTCCTGGAGTTCACTCAGTCTCATGTCCATTGAGTCGGTGATGCCATCCAACCATCTCATCCTTTGTCATCCCCTTTTCCTCCTACCTTCAATCTTTCCCAGCATCAGGGTCTTTTCAAATGAATAGGGCCTTTTCAAATCAGGTGCCAAAGTATTAGAGTTTCAGCTTCAGCATCATTCCTTCCAATGAATATTCATGACTGATTTCCTTTATGATCAGCTGGTTGGATCTCCTTGCAGTCCAAGGGACTCTTAAGAGTCTTCAACACCGTAGTTCAAAAGCATCAATTTTTTGGCACTCAGCTTTCTTTATACTCCAACTCTCACATCCATACAAGACTACTGGAAGAAACAGAGCTTTGACTAGATGGACTTTTGTTGGCAAAGTAATGACTCTGCTCTTTAATATGCTGTCTAGGTTGGTCATAGCTTTCCTTCCAAGAAGCAAGTGTCTTTTTATTTCATGATTACAGTTACCATCTGCAGTGATTTTGGAGCCCCCCAAAAATAAAGTATCTCACTGTTTCCACTGTTTTCCCATGTATTTGCCATGAAATCATGGGACCAGATGTCATGATCTTAGTTTTCTGAATGTTGAGTTTTAAGCCAAATTTTTCATTGTTCTCTTTCACTTTCATCATGAAGCTCTTTAGTTCTTCTTTGCTTTCTGCCATAAGGGTGATGTCATCTGCATATTTGAGGTTATTGTTTTTTCCCTTGGCAATCTTGATTCCAGCTTGGGCTTCATCAAGTCCAGAATTTATCTTGATGTACTCTGCATATAAGTTAAATAAGTAGGGTGACAATATACAGCCTTGACATGTACTCCTTTGTCTAGCTGGATATAAAATATATACATGAAATACAGAAGTGTAAATCAGAGCCCTGAAGAAAATGAAATGATGGAAATACACTAAATTTGTAAACAAAACAAGATATTTTCTATAATAATAAACTGAGTATAGTGAAAATAGATAATTAACTTTAATTCACGATGAAAGTTAAATTAATGATGGCTTTCAAGATAGAAAACTCATATGTTTAAAAGTCAGACATAAAGAGAAGAAATTGGAAGAATTGTTGCACCCATGAACCAACAAGGACAATGTAGACTTGTTTAATATAAATATAATGAATTATACATTGTATTCCAAATAATATCTATTCAATTTCAGTAACAGTAAAATTCTGTTCATGTGTTGTACAATTCAGTGTATCTGGTAAATGTATTGCTTCTCCCTTCGTCCTTCTACTTTCTCATCTGTCCTCACCCTTGGCCCCCCTTATTCCTTTCCACATTTTTTCTATTAGTTCAATATTATTTGGAAGGCTATTATTTACAAAATATTGTAAGGCATGTTATGGGGATAGACAGTGAAATAATAAAATGTAAAGTTCTCAGTGGATACAAATATAAAATATTGTAACACAAGGTACAATACAAACTAATCTTAAAGGATTTACAAAAATACGTAGTAGCTTTTTGATGAAATAAAGGCTCCTGGAAGCCCTAAGATTTGAAGTAAATCTTATAAAAATTCTGACTTGGTCAGGAGGAAGGGATATGCTTATTTCTGCTGATAAGTATCCTTTTATGTAAATATCTGGTGAGGTTTAGATATTAAAAACCTAATAACATCCAATACTCCACCTTTTTTTCTTGTTAGAACACCACAGAAGAAGCTTTGCTATTATATGCTAATACTTTCTTCTTCTTTTTTTTTTTTTTTTTTAATTTTCTGGATAATGGCCAAATATCTGACCTTGACTCACAAGGCACTGGTTACTTTTCAGCCTCCCCCCCCTCATTCATCACCTCTGCATGAAATTCTTAATGCTAATGATGTTGACTCACTATAGGACACTGTGGCTCATTCACTTTCTTGTCCCTACAAAATGCTATGCTCTTCAGTCTCATCTGTCTGAACAACGTTTACAAATTTTTTCCTCTTTATCATGATGACACTTACTTCATCAAGGCTTCCCAGGTAGCATCAGTGGTAAAGAATCTGCTTAATTCATTATATAGTCCATTCATCCTGATGTGCCCCATCAGAAAATTTCTCCTATACTGTTTGGTCTGCTTGCTTGCTTGTCTGTATCCCTCACTCTTGTAAAATCTTTGAGGCACAAGACTATGTTTGTTCATATTATTAATTTACCCAGCACAGCAGCAATCAAAATTCTACTATAAATGACCAGAGACAGGATGTCATGTCACCTGGGATGATAGTTTCCAAGGCTCTTACTCTTTCTTCTCCAGATGCCTGACAGCATCTGCCAGCTGCAGTGTGGTTGGTACCAGCAGTAAGTACCCAGCTTTTCTGCCCATTGCCATGTAGAGCTTCAGGGAATTTCAACATCTTGCCTCTGCACTTATATTTCTAATAGAGACAGCCTGTAACATTTCAAAATTCCTTTACTTACAAGAGATGCTTCAATAAGATTTCTTGAACTCTTCTAACCTCTCTGTCATTTTACACTTCCAGGAACTTCTCACATATAAGATCATGGGGAAACTAAAGTAACAACAATGCATATTTAATCTGGTGGAGAAATCTCCTAAAGCTTCATTGTATACTTCTGCTTTTTTTTTTTTTAATATTTTACAGAAGCTAATTCCCTACTAGTTTATATACCACAATCAGTGATCATGATAGTAGATAGAAACCTTTTTCCAAGACCATTAAATCTCAAATCCTCACTAGCATTTCTTTTTATTAACTACTCTCAGTAATGAAATTCATCAGATGTGGAAGGAGATCGACACTGTGGGTGATAAAACAGAAGAAAAATTCTTAAAGGCAGTGTATGTTAATCATTTTAATTTTCCCTTCTTGATTCTACAAAAAATAATACATTTTCAAATTGTTACAGTTTATACAGTTTCCACAGACAAATTTTTTATTTAAATATATCACAGAGTGGAATAGATTTAATGAGGCATAATAGGATGCCTCGATTTTTTTTTTTCTGTGAAAAATCTAGGTCATAACTGGAGAAAATCCTAATAAAATTCTTGTAATTGAAAGGTATGAGGTTAGATGGTGTAGCAAGCAGCAGTACAAGCAGATCAACATGATAAGACTGCTTTCTGAAACAAGAGGCTGTGAGCAGGCAAGCTTCTTCCTAGATCTGGTAGAAACAAATAGAAAACTAGATGGTAGCAAGCTGGAAAATGCCTGCATAAGGATACTTCTACAAATTAGAAAAATAGGAAGAACACATGCAAGTATATTCTTTATTCTGAACCAACATAAAAAGCATATTGAAAGCCCCTGCAGGGTAACATTCTCTTGAATTTCATAACACAGAATCCGTGTGGCTTGGGATATGTTGGAGGTCAGACAGAAAAGAATCTCCCTGAACACCAGAGGGACTGCTCCTCTGGTATATATTTGGTGAGATACATGACAAGGATGCCTGGTCCATCAACATAACGCTGTCTATGAAATATCACATTGATGAAATTGGAGCTTTCAGTGTAAAGGAAAAAAAAAATCGATTTGACTACAGGGAAGATTATAATGATGAAAAACCAGCACTTTCTTTGTTTATATATTTTCTTTAGGCTGAATTGTTTTGTCTCACTTGTTTGCTTTCACTCTGATTCCTAATCATTCTTCAGTTATCTCCTATACATCCTCCATTTTCCCACAATGCAATGACTCTCCCACCTGCTATGGGACGCTGTACCTGTAGCATCACAGTAATTGCATCTAGCTTCCTGGGTAATTGGCTTTCTATGTCTCAACACTCCCTGAATTAGATCACAAGAGGCCAATGATAAGACTTTACTGGGTCTGTAATACTCAAAACACAATATGCCCTGTGCTCCACAGATGTCTAAAAACTATTTTTGATTTTTTTCTCTTTTGAATGATTAACATGAGAAGTTATTATGACAGGTTTTTTGAGATACCAACAGTTTTGGTGGTGTTATTCAATATCACCCTTCCCTTGTGGTTTCACTGATAAAGAATCCACCTATAATGCAGAAGACCTGGGTTTCATCCCTGGGTTGGGAAGATCCTCTGGAGAAGGGAGAAGCTACTCACTCCAGTATTCTGGCCTGGAGAATTCCATGAGCTGTATAGTCCATGGGGTTTCAAAGATCAGACATGACTGAGAAACTGACTTTCACTTTCACGTACCCTAGGAAAGACTTCTCTTATCTGTCAAAGGAAACTTTAACTTTGTTAAATCCCAGATCAGACTTGTTGTTACCTCAAATATTACTCTTTTGAATTAATGCTTGAAACATTACACAAGTCTTTTCTATTCAGATAATCATCAGTTAGTGGCAGGTAGCTGGTAAATATCACAAAGGACAATAATTAGGGACATATTGATATAGGTAAAGAAAAACACACACTGGTTGGTTACATATGTACTATAAAAGCAATATTTCTAAGACAGAAAAAAAAATCAGAGGGAAAAAACAAGCTTGGTCACATTATCTTGTCTATTATACAGGCCCAACAAAACCTAGAGCCCTGGACCTCTCAGTTCCATCTCTCTAATCTGTGATCACCATTCTGGTCACATGGCCTTCTCTATGATTGCTCAGACATCTGTACTTCTAGTACCTGGATGTGTGCTTTCTCCTCCTAGGCTGCTTCAACCTCATTCCCTGACAGCGCTTCTTAAAGTTCTGACACGCAACCTAAGGTTGCATAGTCATTTCTAGTCCTTCCCAAACACAAAGCTGGTTCCACTCACCCCTCTCTATCTCTCTCTCTTCAGATAGAAAGGTAGGTAGGTCAGTCAGTCCAGTCACTCAGTCATGTCTAATTTTTCAACACCATGAATCATAGCACACCAGGCCTCCCTGTCCATCACTAACTCCCGGAGTTCACTCAAACTCTTGTCCACCGAGTTGGTGATGCCATCCAGCCATCTCATCCTCTGTCGCCCCTTCTCCTCCTGTCCCCAATCCCTCCCAGAATCAGGTTTTTTTTTTTTTTTTCCCAATGGGTCAAATCTTCCCTTGAGGTGGCCAGAGTACTGGAGTTTCAGCTTTAGCATCATTCCTTCCAAAGAACACCCAGGGCTGATCTCCTTTAGAATGGACTGGTTGGATCTCCTGCAATCCAAGGGACTCTCAAGAGTCTTCTCCAACAACACAGTTCAAAAGCATCAATTTTTCGGTGCTCAGCTTTCTTCATAGTCCAACTCTCACATCCATGCATGGCTACTGGAAAAACCATGTCCTTGACTAGATGGACCTTTGTTGGCAAAGTAATGGCTCTGTTTTTGAATATGCTGTCTAAGTTGGTTTTAACTTTCCTTCCAAGGAGTAAGTGTCTTTTAATTTCATGGCTGCAATCACCATCTGCAGTGATTTTGGAGCCCTTCAAAACATAAAGTCTGACACTGTTTCCACTGTTTCTCCATCTATTCCCCATGAAGTGATGGGACTCAATCCATGATCTTCATTTTCTGAATGTTGAGCTTTAAGCCAGCTTTTTCACTCTCTTCTTTCACTTTCATCAGGAGGCTTTTTAGTTCCTCTTCACTTTGTGCCATAAGGGTGGTGTCATCTGCATATCTGAGGTTATTGATATTTCTCCCAGCAATCTTGATTCCAGCTTGTGTTTCTTCCAGTCCAGCATTCCTCATGATGTACTCTGCATATAAGTTAAATAAGCAGGGTGACAATATACAGCCTTGGCATACTCCTTTTCCTATTTGGAACCAGTCTGTTGTTCCCTGTCCCTAACGCAGGTGTAAAGTATAAGACCAATTGGAACAATTGAAATTTCCATTTATTTTCCATATTACTACCAGAGGTTAGGCATCCTTATAGAGTTGGTTTATGGATGTTTGACCACTGTTAAAACGTGTAGAGTTTGTGTTACAATATTTTCAAAAGTGTGTTGCTTCATTTTTAGTAAAAAACTGAATACCCTTCCATTCTTTCATCTCAATATGTCTCCTATCAAATGGCTATTCTGTAAAACTAAGAAGCTTTCATAAATTTCTAAAATCTGACCTTTTCATTTAAAAGTATTTCTAAAGCAGTTTATGACTTAAAAATCAGTGCTTGGTGAGGGAGGTGGGAGTGGGGTTCAGGATGGGGGACACATGTACATCCGTTGTAGATTCATGTCAATGTATGACAAAACCAATGCAAGATAAAATAAATAAATAAATTATAAATAAAATAAATAAATTAATTTAGAAAGATAAACAGGTAGGAATTATTTAGGAAAAGACAAGCATGATTTTTTATAACATTTAATTTAAACAACAAAACAACCTTTAGAAAAAGGTCATATTTTCTTTTTCATCATATGGTTGCATATAAAAGCAAACACTTTAAATAATAGCAATAATAAAGACAATGACCACAATAAACCACAATAAAAATAGTTCTTAATATTTTGGGAACTCTCCAAAAATATTATGTGAGATTTGATTTGTCTGCCTTACCAAAAGACTGCCAATATTCAGAAATGTTATCTTCAGACTTATGGTAGTTTCTTCTTTATTCTATTTGTCAGAGTTTTAATGTCTTATATCATTTGCTTAGACTTTTCTTTTTATAGTAAGAACATTAAAATGAACAATTTTGCTTTAAATGGACCAATCATCAGCAAACCCCTGGATACTCAGAATGCCTGTGCTTTTTTCCTGAGCATCTTTCCAACACAATTCTGTGAGATTCTTCCCTGTCTGCAGAATGTAGGGGGCAATGGTTAAGGGTGCATGTCCTCCTAGCAGCCTTTTAATTTAAAACAAAATTATTTGTTGGGGCATTGTTTTAATAGTCCCTCAAATACTTAGTGCCAATTCTAGTAAAATATTTAGAAAGTGTTAGGAAGAGGAAAATTTCTTTATCTTTCTAGGTTCTTATGGCTAGTCTAAGAATTCACTTGACATCATATAGATTAACAGGAAAATATCAAACAAAAATTTAATAACATGGGAGAGCCCCAGTAAAATTGAGTATCCCATCAAAAGTGTGAATTCCTCACCTTAAATGTGATCTTCAGCTAAAATCAAAGGAGGATATTGGGCTAGTGATTTGGAGCTTCAAAGTGGGAAATTTAATTTACCTGAAGATGGAAAAGTAAGAGTTGGTAAGCAAATATTTGCAGGACTAGGCAAAAACAATTGGACATAGATAAGAATATTTTAAAAGGAGACTTTGCTGAGTTCCTCCTTGTCCACACACCCAGTTTATATTAATGATTATCTATGGTGACAACTCTCTTCTTGGACCAGGTCCTTTACCTACATTCTTCAAGCAGATGGAAGAAGGTGAACATTTCTATCTGAGTCCCTTGGACTTTGGTTGTTGAGAATAATCCACAAGCCAAAGAGAAATTTTTGGAGTGACAATTTTTGTTCCACTATGACACTGTACATTAAACATAAATAGAAAATAAGCACATTATGCCTTCAAGATTACTAGCAAATTTGAACTGGAAAAGGTATTTAGAATTCAATCTTTCCCGAAGTAATCAGACTTTTTTTTTTTTAATTGTGAGGAAAAATCTTAATTTACTGCTTTAAAAATCAATACATTCAATTCCAGATTCATCAAAGACTTAAAGGTTAAAAAAAAGTTATTTTTTCCTTTTTTTAATATAAATTAATTTATTTTAATTGGAGGTTAATTAAGAATTAAATGTGGGTTTTCAAGCCACTTCTTAGTGACCCTGCAGAAAGTTTGACCTCAGTGAAACCTCTTGAAATTGTTTTGATGAAGTTTTCTTGTTAAATGATCAATGAGGGCTTTTCAAGGGATATGTAAGTTCTGATTTTTCTTCTAGGATTGCTAGAATGTTGTATATACTTTTGTGATGGAGAAGGTTTTCTAACCTTGAAACCAAAGATAAAAACCAAAAATACTAATCATTTGCTTTTTACTACATGAATATTTTAAACTTCTAAGTGTCAAATCACACACACACAGAAATAAACAGCAAAACAACAGCAACAAGAAAAGTAGAAAATATACTCAAATATTTTATAATGAATACTACAATAGAAGAAATAAAATGCATCAACATTTTTTGCCAATAAGTGTGCTAGGGGAACCACATTGATTGAAACTACCCACCCTGGCCAGGCACTATAGTAACCATCTGCATAAGTTGTTTTACAACAGGAAGTCCTGATAAGGAACATGGAACTAATAAGCTACCACCAACCAGAAAAGTTTGGTAAAGGTCAAAAGGAGACACCACATGTCCGACTACTTCCCAGAATCCTTCTTACTGGCATCCACCTTGGCTGAACAAGGTGTGTACCACCAGAAAAGACTCTGAGTCAGAATGATTGGCTAAAGACAACCCAGAAACTAATTCCATCACCATAAAACTGGAAACTGCCAGACACATGGCAGAGCAGCTCTCCTGGATTACCTGACCCTGCTGCTCTCTGTTGGACACACTTTACCAATAAAATCTCTTGCTTTGTCAGCATATGTGTCTCCTCAGACAATTAATTTCCAAGTGTTAGACAAGACCCCAATTTGGGCCCTTGAAGGGGTCCTCCTTCTGCAACAAATGCAGTAGGGTAAAATGAATAATGTTTATGTTGTATAAAAGTTCAGTTTCATTATTAATCAAAAACACACAAAATGATTTTATTTTTAACCTACCCATTTCTTATTTTCAAATGTGTTACAGACATAGTCTAAGCAACTAGTAATGTTCAAAACTGAGTTTCAGAAATATTGCTATGATGTTATTTAATCTGTTTCTTTGACATTAACTAAAAGTGATATTTGTTTTAATTTTTAATCTAATAAACTTATTCAAACAATTTAACTTACAGTTTATAGACATAGTAAAACATTTATTGAAACTTTTATTTTGTTTCCCCAATGCCTTATCATATTATGCCCATGGAGTGAAGTTAATCAATATAACATTCAAGAAGATTTTAAATGCCTATGTAGGATAAAAAGGAAAGCCGTTTTGATATGCGACAGACTTGCTTTGCCACTTATTCAAATTTGTATCAGTCTTCAAATGCTTTGCTAATAAAAGGTGATCCTACGGTCTATGCTATCTGAATTGAATGGATGGAAATATCTTATGGGCCAACTAGTATACAGCTTTTCAACCCCTTATCCTCTGAATTAGTCATGCAGTTTATACACCTGTCATCTAAATTTGCTCAGGAATTTCAAAAGAATAGGTTGTGCTGATTTTGTTATTCTATACTTGACTTAGGACATCATGAGTTGAATTTTAAAGTAGTAGAAACCACATATCATATGTAAAATAGCTAAAACTGTAGAGATAACTGCTAAGGAAATAAAATGTTAGAAAATAAATGTTAATAAGATTGTAGTTTTTAGTACCAAAATACTCCTGATTATACTTAGTTCTCATTGTCTAAATATTTGAGATTTAAACAAATCCCATAAGTGCATTTTTACATGAATTTTTGTAAAATTATTATTTAAAAATGGGCTGGTCATAGTCACATGGACCTATTTGCCGTATGACAACTTACTTCTTGAAAGACAAGAGGGAAAAGTACCCTTGCATTGTACCACAACAAAGTCTTATATAGCATGGTCTATGGAAGGGAGTGTCTATCCGACTATTCAGATTTTCTGCTCCCACTAAGGGAGAGGGATTCAGGTGTGCACACTAGTGAGTGGTAATCTTCATGTAATCAGTATTCAGGCTGGTATAAAGATAGAGCTTTCCTAGGGTGAAGGGATATTATATGGTTCCTAAGGTCAGGGGAAAAAAAAAGACTATGCAAGCATGGAATTAAAACCACTCTGTGTCACATAGGATATTTTGAACTCAAGAGAGTTTCCAACTAAAATTATATTATTTGATAAATGGTAAGAGTATAAATTCAGTTGATAGGGACAGAGTAGGACAATTAAACAGTTAATTTAGAAATCCCAGTGGTATTCCCTGGTGACTTGATGGTAAATAATCCACCTGTAATGTGAGAGACCTGGGTTTGATTCCTGGGTTGGGAAGATCCTATGGAAAAGGAATGGCTACCCACTTCAGTATTCTGGCCTGCAGAATTCTATGGACAGAGGAACCTGGCAGGCTGCAATCCATGGGGTCACAAAGAATTGGATGGGACTGAGCAACTTTCACATTCATACATTAGAAATCACAATAGGGGATTAAAGGCAGAGAAGAAATTTTAATGGAGTTTGGGGGACTATTGTAAGCTAATGGCCACTCGAGAAAAGGAATTCTGTAACCTAGCAACAATTTACATTACAGTACCTTGAAAGAAGACCCGGTGCATTCCAGTACCAGGCACATTCAAGCTAAATGTCCTGCTAGTCAATAATAAAACACAGAACAATAGTTTTGGAGTCTGATTATTGTTCCAAGAAGTCAGGGAGGTAATGGTCTTTGAAGAATAGTCTTCCTACATGTAGCCAAGAAGAATTATAGGTGAAAGGGGAAAGAAACTGGGAGGGGACATTGTGATATACATATTATTTAAATAGCATCATGACAGTCCTGGTTAGACCATGTAGGGTTCAAAATGAACTAATCATGTAAGCCTTGATGCCTACCTAAAAATGAGGAATAAGATGGTGTTCTTCCCCCAACACACAGACTTTTTCTTTGATTATAAAAAGATAGTCCTCTTTGTTTTCAGGAGATTGCACACACTTGCCTGCCCACTTAAATCTCACACAAGTCCTAAGCCTGCACCTTGACCTCATTCTGAATCCTTTCTGCATTAAGACAAAATAGCCTGTTCTTTAGTAAGCCCTCTGGCTTTCAATTAAAGTATAGTGGGTTCCAGCTCTCTCCTAAGTAAGGAATTGTAGGCTGGAGTCCCATCCTAGAAGGAGTGCAGTTTCACACTTACACTGTAAGAACTCTGAATGTAGAGCAGTTGTAGTATTAGTAAATTCAACCACTCATTTATATCATCGAGGTGAAAATGCTTTATGTCTATCACTTGTGCCTAGTATGAGGTCTCTATAGTAACTACACCATGGACTATATTGGACTATATTAACAACACACAGTTACTACATTGGTCTATAGTAACTAAATCATCTTATTTCATTAGTTTTGCCAGTCTTTATGTTCTGGGCACATGCTGGATAGCAGATCTTAGTAAACTATCCCTGGCAAATGGATTATTTATAAGGACATAACAGATGTGTTTGCTGTAGGAAAAAAGGCTAAGGAGGTCTAATGAGGGGGAATGCGCTGGTTCTTTGGCCCTTTGCATTGGTTTGATTCTCAAGCATCTAGGTATTGATGGAGGGGAAATGCAAAAACACAAGAATAAAACTCTCTTTTGTTTTCTTAGATGTCAGCAAATGAATAAGTGTTTGCCTATAGATTACTATAGAGGTAACTTCTCAAAATTTGACTGGAAAAGTGGGAAAAATATCTGAATTAAAGAGGGAGTTCACTTCAGTTCAGTCACTCAGTCGTGTCCCGCTCTTTGTGACCCCATGATTCACAGCACACAAGGCCTCCCTGTCCATCACCAACACCCGGAGTTTACCCAAATTCATGTCCATAGAGTCGGTGATGCCATCCAGCCATCTCGTCCTCTGTCATCCCCTTCTGCTCCTGCCTCCAATTTCTTCCAATGAGTCAACTCTTCGCATGAGGCGGCCAAAGTACTGGAGTTTCACCTTTAGCATGATTACTTCCAAAGAACACACGGGGCTGATGTGTTCTTTAGAACACATGGACTTTAGAATGGACTGTTTGGATCGCCTTGTAGGATAAGGGACTCTCAAGAGTCTTCTCCAGCACCACAGTTCAAAAGCATCAATTCTTCGGAGCTCAGCTTTCTTCACAGTCCAACTTTCACATCCATACATGACCACTGGAAAAACCATAGCCTTGACTAGATGGGCCTTTGTTGGCAAAGCAATGTCTCTGCTTTTCAATATGCTATCTAGGTTGGTCATAGCTTTCCTTCCAAGGAATAAGCATTTTTTAATTTCATGGCTGAAATCACCATCGCAATGATTTTGGAGTCCACAATAATAAAGTCTGACACTGTTTCCACTGTTTCCCCATCGATATCCCATGAAGTGATGAGACCAGATGCCATGATCTTCGTTTTCTGAATGTTGAATTTTAAGCCAACTTTTTCACTCTCCTCTTTCACTTTCATCAAGAAGCTTTATAGTTCCTCTTCACTTTCTGCCATAAGTGTGGTATCATCTGCATATCTGAGGTTATTGATATTTCTCCTGGCAATCTTGATTCCAGCTTGTGCTTCTTCCAGTCCAGATTTTCTCATGATGTACTCTGCATAGAAGTTAAATAAGCAGGGTGACAATATACAGCCTTGGCATACTCCTTTTCCTATTTGGAACCAGCCTGTTGTTCCATGTCCAGTTCTAACTGTTTCTTCCTGACCAGCATACAGATTTCTCAAGAGGCAGGTCAAGTGGTCTGGTATCCCATCTCTTTCAGAATTTTCCACAGTTTATTGTGATCCACACCATCAAAGATTTTGGCATAGTCAATAAAGTAGAAATAGATGTTTTTCTGGAACTCTTTTGCTTTTTTGATGATCCAGTGGATGTTGGCACTTTGATCTCTGGTTCTTCTGCCTTTTCTAACACCAGCTTGAACAAAGAGGGATAATCATAATTAAATGTATACAATAGTCCCCAAAGAAAAAGAGATGAGGAGGAATTCAACTCTCCTATCAAAAGAGTTGGTTTTATAATCCTCAGTTTTACGACATGGGGCAATAGTGTTCTACACATGAGAGATTCTCAGAAAATGGAACATGGTGTGCTTGTATCAAGGATTAATAGAAACTTGGAAATACCTCTGATCAGGGGAGGAACCATTTCACTCTTAGTCTTGCATGAAATTCTTAACTAAATTATATTTATAAAATGCTTCTTACAGCAATAGTAAAATATGTATCTTTTCAAATCAATATATAATATTCATATACAACATTCTTCAATTTACTTAGAAAACTGAAATCAGCAGACTATGATTTCTTATGAAAACAAAACTAATTATAAATATTTGTTATTAAATGCAAAAGAATTATCACATTAAATCACGAGCTTCTATACAACTTGCATGTCAAAGCAGGTTAGACATTATTTGCATTACTAAACAAAAATAAAACAGAGTGTGTAAAAACTCATAAGATGAAATTCAAGGAGTCCAGGAGTTTTATTACATAAACATTTATTTAGAAAAAGAAAGCCAAAGAATATTAGTCATGCAAATTACAATGTATCAAAATTAAAGTCTGAGTATCATCAAAGCTAAAGATTTAGTTAACAATACAACAGCAGAAAACAACAAAATAAAAAATAGATAAACAACTTAAAAATTAAGGAAGGAAAAGGCTAGTTCTTTAAAATTATTAAAATTTTACCTCTTGCTAGTGATTAGACATGATAGACAGAATGCCTGAAGAACTTTAGATGGAGCTTCATGACATTGTACAGGATACAGGGATCAAGACCATCTCCAAGGAAAAAGGCAAAACGCTTGTCTGAGGAGTTTACAAATAGCTGTGAAAAGCAAAGGAGAAAAGGAAAGATATAGCCATTTGAATGCAGAGTTCCAAAGAAGAACAAGGAGAAATAAGAAATTCTTCCTCAGTGATCAGTGCAAAGAATAGAGGAAGACAACATAATGGGAAAGACTAGTGATCTCATGAAGAAAATTAGAGATACCAAAGGGACATTTCATGTAAAGATGGGCACAATAAAGTACAGAAATTGTACGGACCTAACAGAAACAGAAGATATTAAGAAGTGGTGGTTGGAATATACAGAAGAACTATACAAAAAAGATCTTCATGACCCAGATAACCACGATGCTGTGATCACTCACCTAGAACCAGACATCCTAGAATGTGAAGTCAAGTAACTCTTTGGAAGCATCATTATGAACAAAGCCAGAGGCAGTGATGGAATTTCAGTTGAGCTATTTCAAATCCTAGAAGATGATGCTGTGAAAGTGTTGCACTCAATATGCCAGCAAATTTGGAAAACTTAGCAGTGGCCACAGGACTGGAAATCAACCAGTCCATTCTGAAGGAGATCAGCCCTGGGATTTCTTTGGAGGGAATGATGCTCAAGCTGAAACTCCAGTACTTTTGCCACCTCATGCAATGAGTTGACTCATTGGAAAAGACTTTGATGCTGGGAGGGATAGGGGATAGGAGAAGGAGACAACAGAGGATGAGAGTGCTGGATGGCATCACTGCCTTGATGCACACGAATCTGAATGAACTCCCAGGAGTTGGTGATGGACAGAGAGGCCTGGTGTGCTGCAATTCATGGGGTCACAAAGAGTCGGACACAACTGAGCGACTGATCTGAACTGAACTGAACTGAGAACACTCAAAAGATACTTTCTTTAATATGTTGCATTCTGAAAACTCCATAACATATTGTGAATGCTCTAAAAACAGTGAAGCAAAAAAGATGTCATTTTTTTCTCGAACAGTGTTATATGAATACCTTATAGGTAAATAATAAGACAAAAATAGCCTATGTTCCCTTGAAGATTAAAATTGAAAGGATATAAATTAGTATAATATGTATAAGAATAAAGATAATCCATATTTGGTTGCAAGTTTAATAAAACAAATAATTATGTGAGTAATACATTTCTATTATGTATAAACTACTCATAAGCTATGTTGTATAAACTCTGTTAATTTGTTATAACAGCTAGAATAAGCTATACCATATTTTATTCATGTTTTATTGTGATGAAAATGTNGTTGACCATCTGGTGATGTCCATGTGTAGAGTCTTCTCTTGTGTTGTTGGAAGAGGGTGTTTGCTATGATTTTAGTGTCTTCAGATGGGCTTCATTAGAGTTCATTTTTCATTTCCTTTGGTAATCAGTGAATTGTGGTTTGTGTCTGAAAGTAGTCCACCACTTAGTCAAATATTTTGATTTTCACAATAATGCCTTGTGAAATAAATCCCTTTTATATTAGTCAGTTATAGAAAAATACCATAGACTGGATGACTTACCAAGATCTAAGTATTGGCCAATCCAGTTCCCGACAAGGGTCCTCTTTCTGGCTGGCAGACAGCTACCTCCTCAGTGTGTCTTCACATCGCTGTGACCTTGTATTTGAAAATCACAGTCTCTCCTCTTCTTATGCAGATCCTAGTCTCACTATGGGAGTCTCACATTTGTGACCAAATTATATGCCAAAACTTCACCTCAAAACACTATTACTTTTGTAGTTAGGGCATCACAACATTGATTTGCAGGGGCACAGACATTCAATCTAAAACATCCCCCTATGTTGACTTTTGCTGGATGTGGAAGCTTCATTCATGCTTGTTAGAGAATACTGAAATAAAGGAGAGGATGGTTTGTACAGATCCTCACATCTCACTGATATTAATAAAAGTACACCTTTGGGGCACACTCTTCTGCCTTCAGAATGGCTGTTGGTACCGCTGCTACGCTTCACTTCACTGCTCTGTTCCATATTCTTCCCCAAGGAGTCCACTCTTCCCATTCAAATCACCTATTCCTCTGCTGCTGTTGAATTCCACTGACTCTGCTCTTTCTGTGTTGTTTCTTTTTGATCTATATTGGATTTTGTCACATTTTACAGTTTTTATTTTTATCAACTGAATTTCTGCTTTATTTTTCACTTTGAAAACCTATTTTTATACTATTTCTATCTTAAATCCATTGTAGAGAATCCATGGAAATATACTTATCTACAATAATTTCACTATCGTGCAAACCACTAAAAACTTATGAGTCAAATATAATCTCTTTTAAGAAGTTTATCAGATTGCATCAAAATCTAACATCAAATTAACAATTTATATAAAGTGATCAGTAACTCATTTGGTTAAATGTAGACTCTGGGAGCACAAGACATATCCACCTTTGTCCAGCTAGATGATGCTCTACTAACTAGGAGATTTTCTAGAAAAAAAAATCTAACTAGAGAAAAACTAAATGATAAGAGAGTCTGAAACTAAAATGGAGAAAACATGATATTTGCCAAAACTCAGGACTACATTGATGAGAAACACAGAGGCCAAGAAAGGAAACTAAAAATGTGAGAAAATAATGAGTTTGGTACATTCAGAATATATAGTTGCATGGTTATGAGTGTCAGGGAATGTGACACAAAATTAGGCAAAAATTGAACATTGAAGGTACTTACATGTTATTCTTATGTGTTTTTATTTATAGAAAATTTAAGTACAATAATTTTAATGTCTTTATCTGGAGGGAAACAGGAATGACACGATCTTATCTTGGAGTTGTCAGACAGATAAAGCTTAAAATAAATGTCTGTGATATCAAAAGAGACAGGTCCAATGGCTGTTTGAATTTTGGCTCTATGATCGAGATCTGGGCTAAGGGAAAATGTCTACTATCCATTAGCATATGTGTTCTTTTGAAGTTACAGCTATCTATAAAACTGTACTGGAAAACATGCTGAGAAAGAAAAAAAGACTGAAAGAATAAACTTTAGGGAAACATTGTTCCATAGTCCAAGAATTTACTCACACTTTTATGTAATTGCTAACTTTATTTTTGACACCACAAATAAAATGCATCATTTTTCTCAAGACATTACCTTTAAAATATTTTCCTATAAATAACTTTTCTAGAAAAAAAATGTCAAACTATGTCTTTCATTATAAAATCCTACCTTTGCTATTGCCAGAATATTTTTTCATTATGTCACAATTTTTGGTTTCTGATTTGTAGACAATTTCTAAATGTGTCAGATCAAGCCTTACTGTTCTAATGCAGAAAATTGCATTTCCTGTTCTAATTACTAATTAAATTATGATTCTCCAGTCTATAGAGCAAGTAGAATATAATTAGTGGAAAACTCAGAGGGAGTTTATTTGTATTTCAAGATGTTTGTGTTTCTTTTTGGTAATTTCCTCTAGACTCTTTTTGGAGTTTAAGATCTATAGAAAACATGCATTTTAGACAATTATTTATATTTTGCTTTGTCAATTGCTCATTTTTACTAGGTTAATGTTGCCCTTTATCCACAATCCTGAAGTTTTCAAATATACGTCATTAATATTACTTGGAATTCCACCAAAGTAATTACAGTTCCTTGAAAAATAAAGTTAAATTTAAAATTCTTTGGGCAAGCGTTTCCCAGACATATTACAATAACATATACCGGTTTTGAAATACATGTATAATACATGAATATGAACAAATTTACTTAAAAGTTAATATATATTTATATGTAAGATATACTTCTGAATCAACATATAAAGCTTCCAATTTAACACTTTGCAAAATGTTTAAAACTGAGAAAAAACAATAACTAGAAAGATAAAAATGATTCATTATAAGACACTGTCCTATTTTATTATACATGTTAAAATCTACCACATTAAAATTATTTTGCTTCTTTGAAAAAAGATCTACTGATTAATATTCATGTTTAAATTCCAAGTGCTCATTATTGCATTACTTGATGAACAGATTTGAAATGCAAAGTGGTAGTTTGTTTGAAATGATGAAATGAGACAGGTACTTGTATTTTTATTTACCAATATGGCTTTGTATGTCATGCAATAAACTACATAACAAATTTATTTATTTTGCTATTTTGTCAAGAGTATTTTCAAAGTTTTTATGTGACTGCTAGTAATATTATAGAAAGCAATGTAATTAATTTTGGTATATCTGCTTATCTTTATAGTGATAATTAGCTATAATTAATACTGAAAATTTCCATGCCCCTTCCAGTTATGTTTGCAATTTAGAATGTATACATAGTCAATAACCATTGACAAAGATCTGAGAATAATCAGAAGTAATAGTATATGCTCCCTACTTTAGGGTAATTTGTTATATTAGAAGACAAAAAAAAAATGGAAACAAATAATTAGTGTTCTACAATGCCATCACCATAGTGATGTGAAAACCCAAAGAAGGAAGATATTCTGCCTCGGTCAGAAGGTGGGAGGAGTTATCAAGGTGGGATTTATAAGGAGAAATGTTTTAATTTAGTTATAAAGATGAATAGTAGGAATTTTCCTTGAGTGAAGAAAGCGGAGAACAGTAGACACAGAGGTGAACACTGATTCTTATCAAATCAAAATGGGGAGGGAGGTAGGAGAATTCAGGATGGGGAACACATGTATACCTGTGACAGATTCATGTTGATGTATGGCAAAACCAATACAATATTGTAAAGTAATTAACCTCCAATTAAAATAAATACATTTACATTAAAAAAAAAACAGAAACAAATTTTGTGGAAAACCCACCCAATAAGCCTTATATTTTACCGTTTTTCAGCATAATAAAAACAAATCTGATGGAGTTCTTCATGTACACAATTACTTTCACTTTCTAAAAGAAGAAAAGGGGAACAAAAAATGGAGAGGAGTTAGAGAGAGAAGGAAGAAAGGAACCACATGCTTGATTCTTTCTATGAACTAGAATTATTGTTGGGGTTTTATAAAAAACTGTCTGAAATGATCTTTCCACACTGATTACTTCAGTGGTGGAAGTCAATGTAAGATGGTAAAACCAACTTCTCTGATTTTAAAACCAATGTTCCCAATTACTTTGTGTGGTGTGTGTGAGTATATGTGCATCAACAAAGGTCACTTTGTTAGAGGAAACACTGAAACTGCTCACTTTGAGAGTAGTCATTTGTATATTTTATGACAGGGGATCCTGGTAAGAAACATCAAACTAACAAGTCACCATCAACTGTAAGAATTCAGGAAAGGTCAAAGGAAGAGAGGAGATACCAATCCATATGTTCTATGAACTTCCCAGAATCTTTCTTCTGGAATCATTGGTTGAGGGATGCATGCGTATAGGCAAGGCCCCCGAGTCAGAATGATTGCCCAGAGACAAGCTGGAAACTAACCCCATCACCATAAAACCCAAGACTGCTAGCCACCTGACATAGGAGTCCCCCTCAGTTTCCTTATCCTGCTGCTTTCTGCCCAGGCATCCCTTCCCAATAAAGTCACTTGTTCTGTCAGAACAATACATTGCTAAGTGTTAGACAAAAGCCCACTCTTGGGACCTGCAAGGGGTTCCCCTTCTTGCAACAACTTTATTATATTTGTTATGTGTACTTTCAGATATTATGAATCCAAGAAATGTGTGTGTGTGTGTGTGTGTGTGTGTGTGTTCATACACATGAGCATGAACTTGAGCTAAGTTTATGGCAAAGAGAGTTTTAGGTAAACTATTTTGCCTAAAATTGGAGTTGGTGTGTATGTTGTAGCTCAGTCATGTCCAATACATTGTGAACACAGGGACTCTATCCAGCCAGGCTCCTCTGCCCATGTGATTCTTCAGGCAAGAATTTTGGAGTGGTTGCCAGTTCCTTCTCTGAAATTGGAGTGACTCCAGCTTGTACATTCTTTTGTTATTTTGTAGGAACAGGAAGCTGAGTGTCATACTACCAGCAAAAGACAGAGAAAAAAAAGGGGTTTAAAAAATAATGAGGGTATTCCAGGATAACAGACAGAAAAGTAATCCCAATTTCCACTAAATTGCTCATGTAAAATTATTATAAACATACATTGGAATGTAAAATTGTTGACTATTTCCTTTTTAATTTAAGTTCATAATTCTAATTATAATAGATATATTATTTTAATAGCAGGAATATTAAAATATGAATTATGTAGTTGTGATCTAAACATTATCCAGAAGTCTTTCAGAAATAAAAGGAGACATTCATATTTTATATTTACTATTTACTATATATTTACTATTTAATATTTACTATTAATAATAGCCATCATATTTTATTCCTTGAACACTCCAAATTGGTTTTTCCTTTACTCTTGAAAAATAAATTAAAAATAAAATCAGAGATTTCAAATGTTGTTGTTCAATATAAAAGGCATAGGGAAATATACATAGCATATTATTAATTATAAAATTGAAAACCAAAATAAATTATGTTCTATAATCTTCCTTGCCTTCTGTTACAATGGAAATGTAACCCTGCTTTTACAAAAGACAAACCTTCATACTTATGTCCTGGATCCACTTGATGGTACATCGAAAGGCAAGTTTTCCTCTAGCTACCTCCTTTTTCAACTGTGTTGTTGACTCCTTTTTCCAGATTAATTTCCATCAGCATTGAAATGTACAAGAACAATCTTGACAAGATTTCCTCCATTATATGTGCTCTTGGATCTACTTCTGATTCTAGTACTCTGTTAAAATTATGGGGAGGGAGGTGGGAGAGGTTCAGGATGGGGAACACGTGTGCACCCATGGCAAAGTCATGTTTATGTATGGCAAAACCAATACAATATTGTAAAGTAATTAGCCTCCAATTAAAAAAAAACGCATTATTTCTGTTAGGTAACCAGCTGCCATCTGCACAATATTGCACCTGGCTATGTACTTTTGTTAACTGTTTTTCTATCACATTCTTATTTGCTATTTTCTCCTCTCCTCTCATTATCTTTTTAGCATGTATTGTGGAAAATCCAAGAATTGGAAATTTCAGTCTTTTTTATCCACTTGTCCCTAAGTAACAATGATGTGATTCTTTTCTATGTCATTCACATTTGAACCAGATATATTATTATTATTTAACACTGTCTTTCTTTGATACAACTGAACTAAAAACTCTCTGTAGGTTAGGATGTCCAACTGTAAACACATTTGTATTGGAACCACATCTAGTGTCAATCTTGGTTAATGTGGAGTGAGAACAATCATGGGTGTGGCTCTAATGGCTCCACAGATTGGGAGACTCAATCCTGGAAATCAGAAATGGAGCTGCATTTGCTTTCAAGAAAGCCCTACTAAGTTTTCCTTGTAAATATCTCCACTAGGGAAAATCTTTTAATCAAAAATACATGGTCATCCTTTGAAAAAGGTACATAATGTCAGTTCAGTTCAGAAGCTCATTAGTGTCCTACTCTTTGTGACCACAAGGACTGTAGCAAGCCAGGTTTGCCTGTCCATCAACAACTTCCAGAGCTTATTCAAACTCATGTCTGTCAAGTCAGTGATTCCATCCAACCATCTCATCCTCTGTTTTCCCCTTATCCTGCCTTCAATCTTTCCAATCATCAGGGTCTTTTCCAATGAGTCAGTTCTTTCCATCAGGTGGCCAAAGTATTGGAGTTTTAGTTTCAGCATCAGTCCTTCCAATGAATATTCAGGACTGATTTCCTTCAGAGTTGACTGGTTTGATCTCCTTGCAGTCCCAGGAACTCTCAAGAGTCTTCTATAACATCACAGTTCAAAAGCATCAATTCTTTTAGCACTCAGTTTCTTTGTGGTCCAACACTTGCATCCATACATAACTACTGGAAAGACCATAGCTTTGACTATATGGACTTTTGTTGGCAAAGTAATGTCTCTGCTTTTTAATATGCTGTCTAAATTGTCATAGCTTTTCTTCCAAAGAGCAAGTGTCTTTTAATTTCATGGCTGCAGTCACATTCTACAGTGATGTATGAAAAGAGGCCCTCAAAATAAAGTCTCTCACTGTTTCTATTGTTTCCCCATCTATTTGCCGTGAAGTGATGGGACCAGATGCCATGATCTTAGTTTTCTGAATGTCGAGTATTAAGCCAGCTTTTTCACTCTCCTCTTTCAGTTTCATCAAGAGGCTCTTTGGTTCTGCTTTGCCCTCTGTCATAAGTATGATGTCATCTGCATATCTAAGGTTATTGATATTTCTCCCAGAAATCTTGATTATAGCTTGTGCTTCATCTAGCCTGGCTTTTCACATGATGTACTCTACATATAAGTAAAATAAGCAGGGTGATAATGTACAGCCTTGTACTCCTTTCTTGACTTAGAACCAGTCTGTTGTTCCACGTCCAGTTCTAATTGTTGCTTCTTGACCTGCATAAATATTTCTCAGAAGGCAGGTCAGGTGGCCTGGTATTCCCATCTCTTGAATAATTTCCCAGAGTTTATTGTGAACCTCACATTCAAATAATTTGTCATAGTCAATAAAACAGAAGTAGATGTTTTCTGGAACTCTTGTGCTTTTTCAGTAATCCAGTGGATGTTGGCAGTTTGATCTCTGGTTCCTCTGCCTTTTCTAAATCCAGCTTGAACATCTGGAAGTTCACAGGTCACATATTGTTGAAGCCTGGCTTGGAGAATTTTAAGTATTACTTTATTAGTGTGTGACATGAGTGCAATTGTGCAGTAGTTTGAATGTTCTTTGGCATTACCTTTCTTTGTGACTGGAATTGAAATTGATATTTTCCAGTCCTGTGGCCACTTGCTCAATCTTCCAAATTTGTTGGCATATTGAGTGTAGCACTTTTACAGCATCATCTTTTAGGATTTGAAATCGGAATTCCATCACCTCCACTATCTTTGTTCGTAGTGATGCTTCCTAAGGCCCACTTTACTTCACATTCCAGGATATCTGGCTCTAGGTGAGTGATCCACCTTCATGATTACCCAGGTCATGAAGATCTTTTTTTGTACTGTTCTGTGTATTCTTGCCACCTCTTCTTAATATCTTCTGCTTCTATTAGGTCCACTCCATTTCTATCCTTTGTTGTGTCCATCTTTTTGAATATTCATTGGCAGAACTTATATTAAAGTTGAAACTCTGATACTTTGGCTACCTGATTTGAAGGACTGACTGATTAGAAAAGACCCTGACGCTGGGCAAGATTGAAGGCAGAAGGAGGAGGCGATCACAGTGAATGAGCTGATTGGATGGCATCACCAATTTGATGTATATGAGTTTGAGCAAGCTCTCGGAGTTGGTGATAGATAGGGAAGCCTGGCATGCTGCAGTCCACTGAGTCACAAATAGTCAGACATGACTGAGAGACTCAGCTGAATTAATTTATCTCATCCCTCCCTCGCCTCCTTTGCCTCACTAATTTCATCCTTCTAGTTCATCACAGTGTGCCAAGCTATGCTTCCTGTGTTATTCAGCAACTTCCCACTAACTGTTTGGTTTACACATGATAGTGTTTATAACTCAGTGATACTTTCTTAATTTTTCCCACCTTCATATTCTCCTGCTCTGTCCAAATGTCTGTTCTTTACTAGATGCATCAGTACCATTTTTCTAGATTCCATATATATATGTGTTAATATGCAATCTTTTTTTTTTTCTCTTTCTGAATTACTTCACTTTGTGTAACAGGCTCTAGTCTCATCCAACTCACTACAGCTGACTCAAATTTATTCATCTTTGCACATGGATAATATTCCATGGTATAAATACACCACAACTTTTTATCCATTCATTTGTCAATGGACATCTATGTCCTAGATATTGTAAGTATTGCTACAATGAACACTAGGGTACATGTAGTCTTTAGAATTGTGGTTTTCTCAGAATATATGCTGAGTAGAGGAATTGCTAGGTCATATGGTAGATTTATTCCTAGTTTTTTAAGAAACCTCAAATTGTTTTCCATAATGGCTGTGTCAGTTTATATTCCAACTACAGTGCAAGAGGATTCTGTTTTCTCCACACTCTTTCCAAAAATTATTGTTAGTACATTTCCTGATGATGGCAATTCTGACTTGTATAAGGTGATATCTCATTTTAGTTTTGATTTGCATTTTTCTAATAACCAATGTTGAGCATTTTTACATGTATTCATTGGCCATCTGAATGTCAACTTTGGAAAAATGTCTGTTTAGGCCTTCTGCCTATTTTTTTTTTCTTGATTGGGTTGTTTGTCTTGATGATATTGAGATATATGAAGTGCTTATATGTTATGGAGATTAACCCCTTGTCAGTTGCCACATTAGAAATTATTTTCTCCCACTCTGAGGGTTGTCTTTTTCCTTGGTTACAGTTTTCATTGCTGTGACAAGCTTTTAAGTTTTATTAGGTCCCATTTCTTTCTTTCTTTTTTGCTTTTATTTCTGTTATTCTAGCAGGTGGATCATAGAGAATCTTGAGAGATTTCTGTCAAAGAGAATACTGCCTAAATTTTTCTCTAAGAACTTTAAAATTTCTGGTTTTACATTTAGGTCTTTAATGCAATTTGAATTTATTTTTGTGTATGAAGTTAGGAAGTGTTTTAGCTTTATTCCTTCACAAGCAGCTGTCCATTTTTCCTAGTTATTGAAGAGGCTGTCTTTTCTCTACTATGTATTCTTGCCCACCTTGTCAAAAGATAAGGTGCCCATAGGTGTGTGGGTTTATATGGGCTTTCCATCTTGTTCTATTCATCTATATTTTTGTTTTTATACCAGCCTAACATACTGTCTTGAGGACTGTAGCTTTGTAGTATAATTTGAAATCAGGATGTTGATTCCTCTGACTCAATTTTCTTTGTCAAGATTGTTTTGGCTATTCAGTCTTTTGTGTTTCCACTAAAGCCTTGTGATTTTTTTTTGTTGCTCTAGTTTGTGAAAAATGCCATTGATAATTTGATAAGGATTGTATTGAATCTGAAGATTTATTTGGATAATATATTCATGTGAAAATATTGATTCTTCCAATTCAAAAACAGGTATATCTCTCCATCAGTTTGTGTCATCATTGATTTCTTCATCAGTGTCTTAATAGTTTTCAAAATACAGGTCTTTTGTCTCCTTTTCTTTTCTCATTGCCAAGACTAGGACTTCCAAAACCCATAATGAATAATAGTGTTGGGAGTGTGCACCATTGTCTTGTTCCTGATGTAGAGAAAATGTTTTCAGATTTTCACCATTGAGAATAAAATCTTCTGTGGATTTGTCATATATTATCTTTATTACACTGTTGTAGGTTCTTTCTATGACAATTTTCTGGAGTTTTTTTTTTATCATAAATGGGTATTGAATTTTGCATCTATTGAGACGATCATATGATTTTATCCTTCAGCTTATTAATATTATATGTTATACTGATTAATTTGTTCATGTTGAAGAATATTTTCATATTGGGATGAATCATACTTGATCATGATGAATGATCCTTTTAATGTGTCATTAGACACTATGTGATAGAACTTGCTAAAGACTTTTATATCCATACTCATCAGTAATAATTGGCCTGTAATTTTCTCTTTTTGTGTGTGATATATTTGTCTGATTTTGATATAAGCATGATGGTGGCCTTATAGAATGAGTTTGGGAGTTTTCTTCTTTCAGAAACTTTGTGGAAGTTTGAGCAAAATAGGTGTTATTTCTTATTTAAACTATTGATAGAATTAACCTGTGAAGGAATCTGGCCCTGGTCTTAAGTTTGTTGGAAGTTTTTTTTTTTTTTTTACAGTTTCAACTTGAGTGCATGTGATTGATCTGTTCCTATTTTCAACTTCTTCCTAGCTGAGTCTTGGAAGGTTGTACTTTTGTGAGAACTTGTCCATTTCTTCCAGGTGTCTATTTTATTGGCATGTAGTTTTCGGTAGTAGTTTCTTATGATCCTTTGTATTTCTGTGTTATCTGTTGTAACTTATTCTTTTTCAAGTCTAGTTTAATAGATTTTACTGTTCTGCTTTTTCTCTTGATGAACATGGCTTATCAATTTTATTTTCTAAAATAACCAGCTTTACTTTTATTAATCTTTGCTATTTTTCCTTCATTTCTGCTCTGATATTTATGAATTCTTTCCTTCTACTAACTTTCAAGTATTTTTGTTCTTTTTCTAGTTGCTTTAAATGTAAACTTATGTTGCTTATTTGACTTTTTTTTCTTGTTTTTTGAGGAGCACTTATATTGCTGTAAACTTCCTTCAACACTGCTTTTACTGCACCTTATAGGTTTTGAGTTGTCAATTTTTCTCTGTTGATTCTGGATATTGCTTGATTTACTCTTTGATTTCTTCAGTGACCTCTTGGCTATCTAGAAATGTATTATTTAGCCTTCCTGTGTTTTTACGTCTTTTTTTTTTCTGCATTTTTTACAGTGTTTTTACAGGTTTTTTTTTTCCCCCTGTATGTGATATCTAATCTTATAGTATTATCAGAAAAATATACTTGATACAATTTCAATTTTCTTAAATTTAGCAAGACTTGATTTGTGACACAAGATGTGATCTATCCTGGATATTGTTCCATATGCACTTGAGAAAAAATTGTATTCTACTGTTTTTTGATGGGCTATCATATAGCTATCAGTTTGGTCTATCTCATTCAGTTCAGTTCGGTTCAGTCACTCAGCTGTGTCTCACTCTTTGCAGCCCCATGTCCTGCAGCACGCCAGGCCTCCCTGTCCATCACCAACTCCGAAGTATACTGAAACTCATGTCCACTGAGTTGGTGATGCCATCCAACCATCTCACTCTCTGTCATTCTCTTCTCCTCCTGCCCTCAATCATTCCCAGCATCAGGGTCTTTTCAAACGAGTCAGCTCTTCACATCAGGTGGCCAAAGTATTGGAGTTTCAGCTTCAACATCAGGCCTTCCAATGAACACCCAGGATGAATCTCCTTTAGGATGGACTGTTTGGATCTCCTTGCAGTCCAAGGGACTCTCAAAAGTCTTCTCCAACAACACTGTTCAAAAGCAACAATTCCTCTGTGCTCAGCCTTCTTTACAGTCCATCTATGTTGTAGTTTTTTTTTTTTTTTTTTTCCTTTCATGCTTTTACGTATATCTTGCTACTCCCTTTGGATCAACAGAGGTTCTGCCAAAGATCAACACTTAACATTATGTGGATTCCCTTGTATGCTACTTATTGCTTTTAATATGTGTTCCTTTTTGTTTAATTCTTAAAATTTGATTAATATGTTTCTTTGCACTTTTTTTTTGGGGGGTGGGGGGNTTTTTTTTTTTTTTACAGTTTCAACTTGAGTGCATGTGATTGATCTGTTCCTATTTTCAACTTCTTCCTAGCTGAGTCTTGGAAGGTTGTACTTTTGTGAGAACTTGTCCATTTCTTCCAGGTGTCTATTTTATTGGCATGTAGTTTTCTGTAGTAGTTTCTTATGATCCTTTGTATTTCTGTGTTATCTGTTGTAACTTATTCTTTTTCAAGTCTAGTTTAATAGATTTTACTGTTCTGCTTTTTCTCTTGATGAACATGGCTTATCAATTTTATTTTCTAAAATAACCAGCTTTTACTTTTATTAATCTTTGCTATTTTTCCTTCATTTCTGCTCTGATATTTATGAATTCTTTCCTTCTACTAACTTTCAAGTATTTTTGTTCTTTTTCTAGTTGCTTTAAATGTAAACTTATGTTGCTTATTTGACTTTTTTTTCTTGTTTTTTGAGGAGCACTTATATTGCTGTAAACTTCCTTCAACACTGCTTTTACTGCACCTTATAGGTTTTGAGTTGTCAATTTTTCTCTGTTGATTCTGGATATTGCTTGATTTACTCTTTGATTTCTTCAGTGACCTCTTGGCTATCTAGAAATGTATTATTTAGCCTTCCTGTGTTTTTACGTCTTTTTTTTTTCTGCATTTTTTACAGTGTTTTTACAGGTTTTTTTTTTCCCCCTGTATGTGATATCTAATCTTATAGTATTATCAGAAAAATATACTTGATACAATTTCAATTTTCTTAAATTTAGCAAGACTTGATTTGTGACACAAGATGTGATCTATCCTGGATATTGTTCCATATGCACTTGAGAAAAAATTGTATTCTACTGTTTTTTGATGGGCTATCATATAGCTATCAGTTTGGTCTATCTCATTCAGTTCAGTTCGGTTCAGTCACTCAGCTGTGTCTCACTCTTTGCAGCCCCATGTCCTGCAGCACGCCAGGCCTCCCTGTCCATCACCAACTCCGAAGTATACTGAAACTCATGTCCACTGAGTTGGTGATGCCATCCAACCATCTCACTCTCTGTCATTCTCTTCTCCTCCTGCCCTCAATCATTCCCAGCATCAGGGTCTTTTCAAACGAGTCAGCTCTTCACATCAGGTGGCCAAAGTATTGGAGTTTCAGCTTCAACATCAGGCCTTCCAATGAACACCCAGGATGAATCTCCTTTAGGATGGACTGTTTGGATCTCCTTGCAGTCCAAGGGACTCTCAAAAGTCTTCTCCAACAACACTGTTCAAAAGCAACAATTCCTCTGTGCTCAGCCTTCTTTACAGTCCATCTATGTTGTAGTTTTTTTTTTTTTTTTCCTTTCATGCTTTTACGTATATCTTGCTACTCCCTTTGGATCAACAGAGGTTCTGCCAAAGATCAACACTTAACATTATGTGGATTCCCTTGTATGCTACTTATTGCTTTTAATATGTGTTCCTTTTTGTTTAATTCTTAAAATTTGATTAATATGTTTCTTTGCACTTTTTTTTTGGGGGGTGGGGGGGGTGATATGTTTATCCTCCATAGGACTCTCTGGGGTTCCTGGACTTAGGTGGCTATTTCTTTCCAATTTTAGGAAAGTTTTCAACTATAATCTTCTCAAATGTTTTCTAATAACCTTCCTTTTTTGTCTTCCTTTTCTGAGACTTGTATAATTTGAATATTGGTGCATATAATGTTCTAGCAGTCTCTGCAACTGTCCCCATTTTTTTTTCTTTTCAGACTTTTACTGTATTCTACTCTGCATCATTTATTTCTACCATTCTATCTTCCAACTTACTTATCTATTCTTCTTCTTTGGTTACTCTGCTATTGACTCCTTACAGTGAATTTTTAGCTTCAGTTATTAGGTTGTTCATTGTTAATTATCTGTTCTCTATTTCTTCTCAATACTTATTTGTTTCTTTTATCCTCTTAATTTGTGACTCAATTCTGTTTATCTCTGCCTCCATTTTATTTCCGTGATTTTGGATCATCTTTACTATCATTATCCTGTATTTTTTTATCAGGTAGACTGCTTATTTGTTTGGTCTTATTTCTTATTGTTTTGGCCTTATTTCTTTGTTTGGTCTGGTGAGATTTTAGCATGCTCCTTCATCTGCTGCATGTTTCTCTGTCTTTTCATTTTGTTTAATTTGTTTAATGTGTTTCTGATCTTTCTGCATGCTGCAAGGTTGTAGTTCCTCTTAATTGTGGAATCTGCCTCCACCATGTGAGGCTGGATTAGCACCTTGTGAAAGTTTCTTAGTGGAAGGGACTGGCTCCTATGTTCTGGTGGGTGGAGGTGGATCATGTCTCTCTATAGGGCAGTGTTACTCCCAGTGGTGTGTTATCTTATGTTTGTGAGCTCGGTATGACTTTCGGCAGCCTATCTGCTAACGGATAGGGTTGAATTTCTGTTTTTCTACTTGTTTTGGTCTGGGGTATACATCATAGGAGCTTGCTACTTTGGATTGAGTCACATCTTAATGTTGAGATGGAGGCCTTCAGGAGCACTTTGGCTGATTAGTATTCCATGGGGTCAGGTGTTCTCTGATGGCCCATCTTAGCTTGTATCTCCCATCTTAGAAGTTCAGGCCTGACTGATTGCTGGAGCACCAAGATTTCACAAGCCACACAGCACAGAAGGGAAAAATAAAGAAATCAGGAGAAACAAATCAAACCAACCCACAGAAAGAAAAGAACAAAGAGATAAAACTTTAAGACCATTGATAAAATCAACATTAATCAGAGAAGAACATAGAAAGAAATTTATACTTACCAAAAGAAAAAGAGAAAGAACAAGAAAAAAGTAACCAAAAGGGAAAGACACAGAGAGGGAGAGAGAACAATTAAACCAGTGAACAAATCTATAAATAAAAACATAGACTAAAATCTAGAGTTACAAAAATACAAAACCAAAACATATGGGAAAAATTCAATATTATGAAAAGATATTGTAGAAATTGGGGAAAATAAAACGAAATGAATTTATTTAAAAATAAAAGCATTATGAAAGAAAAGGTAAGTAAAACATAAAAATGGATTAATAAGATAGGAACAATTATAGAACAAAATGAAAAAAATGAACAAAAAATGTTTACACACACACACACACACACACACAAACAGGGAGAGGGAGAAAGTGGAAATAAGTAGATTATTATCCTGTGGATGTCAGCTGTCTTTACCACACAGTGAGTTCCAACCAATCTGCCTACTCATAAAGTCCTCCAATATATCTAGAAATGTCTCTGAGCCTGCTGTGGGCACTGTATGATCATCTCTTACTCAAATCTGGTCTTACTCCACTTTATTATTGCTTCCACATTCTACAGTTGCCTCCAAAATTCAGTCTCAAGCTAATTATAGGAAGTTAATCTGTTGTACATGCTGCTGCAGAGGTGAATTCCTTTCCTTTTCTTTGATCACACAGCCCTAGGTATTCAGCTTTGGTTTTTGCCCCATTTCTGCTTTTAGGCCACCCTCTGGCATCTGATACCTACCCAGACCAGTGGGGGCAAATTTCTTAGTCAGGCTGGGAAGACGGAGTATAGTAGCCATCATTGGGATGTGTGAGGTGTGCCTGCAGAATAGAGACCTATGGGTAGTTGCCACAGTTTGAGGTGGGTTTTGTGCTCTCCCAGGGGAACTATCATTGTTTTTCAATGGTACAAAAATTAAAACCTTATGATACTAGCACAAAGTCATGTTTTCATGACTATTGCTAATTTCATTGAAGTCTATTTCTTGTTAAAATTATCAGTCTAAATCTTCCATATTTCTATCAGAAGAATTTTTTCTAAAATATTATTGAGATAAATAAGGCAGAAATTGGAATCTTTTACTATTTTACTCTATGTAATTTTTCTATATACTTTATTATCTTTTAATCATGCTTTGATAAAAATGTATCTTTGACATTACTAAATAATACAAACACAATATTTTGGAATTAAATGTGCTACCTTCTTCACTTATCTCCTCTTTCAGTGAATGAATATTGTTATTGCATTCCAAGTAATATACTGAAAAAAAAAAAGGGACATAAGAAGGACAGAAATGGTATGGACCTAACAGAAGCAGAAGATATTAAGAAGAGATGGCAAGAATACACGGAAGAACAGTACAAAAAGGATTTTCACGACCTGGATAATCACGATGGTGTGATCACTCATCTAGAGCCAGACATCTTGGAATGTGAAGTCAAGTGGGCCTTAGAAAGCATCACTACGAACAAAGCTAGTGGAGGTGATGGAATTCCAGTAGAGCTGTTTCAAATTCTGAAAGATGATGGATGTAGTGAAAGTGCTGCACTCAATATGCCAGCAAATTTGGAAAACTCAGCAGTGGCCACAGGACTGGAAAAAGGTCCGTTTTCATTCCAATCCAAAAGAAAGACAATGCCAAAGAATTCTCAAACTACCACACAATTGCACTCATCTCAAACGCTAGTAAAATAAATCTCAAAATCCTCCAGCCAGGCTTCAGTAATATGTGAACCATGAAATTCCAGATGTTTAAGCTGGTTTTATAAAAGGCAGAGGAACCAGAGATCAAATTGCCAACATCTGCTGGATCATGGAAAAAGCAAGAGAGTTCCAGAAAACCATC
>SJXQ01008874.1:57399-69319 GCA_006408695.1 Aepyceros melampus | reverse complement strand
TTTGGCTGCAAAGAATATAATCAATCTGATTTCGGTGTTGACCATCTGGTGATGTCCATGTGTAGAGTCTTCTCTTGTGTTGTTGGAAGAGGGTGTTTGCTATGACCAGTGCATTTTCTTGGCAAAACTCTATTAGTCTTTGCCCTGCTTCATTCCGCATTCCAAGGCCAAATTTGCCTGTTACTCCAGGTGTTTCTTGACTTCCTACTTTTGCATTCCAGTCCCCTATAATGAAAAGGACATCTTTTTTGGGTATTAGTTCTAAAAGGTCTTGTAGGTCTTCATAAAACCGTTCAACTTCAGCTTCTTCAGCATTACTGGTTGGGGCATAGACTTGGATAATTGTGATATTGAATGGTTTGCCTTGGAGACCAACAGAGATCATTCTGGAAATTTTATCAGTGCCATTTTTCCAACAGTAGTTACTCACTTTGTGTTTTTGTCACGTTTTGGCAGTTGTCACAATATTTCAATTTTTTTGATTATTATTATATTTGTTACAGTGACATATGATCAGTGATCTTTGACGTTCCTATTGTAATTGCTTGGGGGCACCACAACAGTACCCATTTAGGACATAGAACTTAATGGATTGTTGAAATGACAACAAAGGATTTAGAATTTTGTATAAACTTAGTTAATAAGCAGCAAGGTTTGAGAGGACTGACTCAGTGGACAAAGAGTGTCATCTGCCATTTTAGTAAATAAAGGATCTTGTGGCCACAAAGCCATCAGCTACTGCAGCTGCCCCCCACAACGCACCCTGAGGGGATTCAGGATGGAGAAAAACTGGATACTGGTCCTAGATAGTTGCGGTTCCCATCAAAGGAATAATTTCAATGACTCTTGCATTTTCCCACAGATAGAAAAACACTAAAATCGTTCACTTGAGCGACCCAGTGTTTGGTGATTAGGAGTAATATCTTTTTCTGTTCCGACTACATGTTTTGTTTTCTCTTTCCCAGCGAAAACTCATATGGCTCCTCCGTTACCTCTTTAGAATAGTCCCTCAGAGCTATCTGAGAGAGGCTGTATCCTGGGCTATAGTCCTCAGTAAGTCTGCCGAATAAAACGCAATTCTCAAGTTTCAGATTGTGCTTTTTTTTTTTTTTCCAGTCGACAATTCCAATTCTGAAAGAAGTTCTACGTGGGTAAAATGCAATCAGTATATTACATGCTATACAATACATTACCTGCAATACAGAAATCATTCTTGATAGGAAGAGTCCATTGACTTGGCAAACTTCATTTTTGTCTTATTTTAAGAATTGCCACAGCCACCCCAGGCTTCGGCAAACACCACCCCGATCAGTCAGCAGTCATCAACATGGAAGGAAGACCCTCCAGCAGCAAAGGCATTACGTCTTGCTGAAAGACATCACAACTTGCTGAAAGTTCTGATGATGGTTAGCATTTTTTAGCAACAAAATATTTTTAAATAAAGTATGTACATTGTTTTTTTCAGACAGAATGCAGTTGCACACTTAATAGACTACAATATAATGTAAATAACTTTTATATGAACTGGGAAACCAAAGCATTCATGTCCCTCACTGTGTTGCCCTGATCTGGAACTGAACCCCCTATATCTCCAAGATATGCCCATACTTATATAGTCTTGCTTAGCATTTGTTAGTTTATCCACTGTGTTTCTTTTAAACAGCTTTCAATGGCACCCCACTCCAGTACTCTTGCCTGGAAAATCCCATGGATGGAGGAGCCTGGTAGGCTGCAGTCCATGGGGTCGCAGAGAGTCAGACATGACTGAGCGACTTCACTTTCACTTTTCACTTTCATGCATTGGAGAAGGAAATGGCAACCCACTCCAGTGTTCTTGCCTGGAGAATCCCAGGGACAGAGGGGCCTGGTGGGCTTCTGTCAATGGGGTCGCACTATACTTATATAGTCTTGCTTAGCATTTGTTAGTTTATCCACTGTGTTTCTTTTAAACAGCTTTCAATGGCACCCCACTCCAGTACTCTTGCCTGGAAAATCCCATGGATGGAGGAGCCTGGTAGGCTGCAGTCCATGGGGTCGCAGAGAGTCAGACATGACTGAGCGACTTCACTTTCACTTTTCACTTTCATGCATTGGAGAAGGAAATGGCAACCCACTCCAGTGTTCTTGCCTGGAGAATCCCAGGGACAGAGGGGCCTGGTGGGCTTCTGTCAATGGGGTCGCACAGAGTCAGACATGACTGAAGCGATTTAGCAGCAGCAGCAGCATTGAAACATAATTGACATTCAATGGCAAAGAGTCCACTGCACTGAGGGACTTTCACTTTCAAACTACATACATTTGGTGTCTTGGCCACTGGTTAAGACTCCATGCGTCCACTGCAAGGGTGTGTGTGTATGTTCTGTCCTCTGTGGCTCTTTGCGATCCCATAAACTGTAGTCCGCCAGGTTCCTATGTCCATGAAATTTTCCAGTCAAGCATACTGGAGTGGGTTGCCATTTCCTACTCCAGGGGAGGGGGAACTGGGTTCAATCCCTGGTAAAATCCCACATGCCATGCCACAGTGAAAGTTGCTCAGTTGTGTCTGACCCTTTGTGACCCCGTGGACTATGGTCCACTAGGTTCCTCTGTCCATGGAATTCTTCAGGCAAGAATACTGGAATGGGTTGCCATTCCTGTCTCCAGGGGATCTTCCCCACCCAGGGCTCAAACCCAGGTCTCCTGCATTGCAGTCAGATTTTTTTTTTTTTTTTTTACCAACGGACTGCAGAGACAGAAACCAAACCAAAACAATGAAAAAACTATACATATTTAAAAATGTACTGTTTTATGGGCTTTGACATAGGCATATTTATGAACCAGTTGTGGTGTCTCTTTCTAAGTCACGTATAGCCAACCCAGCAGAGGCACCAGGCTTTGGTGCAGATTCTTGCAGCCATAAAGGATACCAGGTGACTAAGTGCGCCGGAGAAAGACGTCAAAGCACCTACTGTCAGCGAACTTCTGAAAGCACCAACTTTAGACATAAAGGACCGTACTTTATTGTTCTTTTCTCCGAGAGGTCGTGATTAACTGCTAAGAATTATAGGCTACTCTTGGCGCAAAAGCCAAGAATAAAGCAGTATCACACTGCAAAAACAAACTGCGTTTAAAGGCCGCCAGGGATAGAATGGTCCTGGAGGAATGCCTGGAAAGCGACAAAGCCTCCGGAGTCACTAGCTCAAAGTACAATTGTCGCTTTGCTGAGCAAGGTCGCCTTGACCGCTGGCAGCAAGCACGGCCGCCCACAGCTGCAGCCGGCCCTCCGAAGGTACCAAACGCAGGAGACACAAAAAGCCAATGTTTCGCCCAGATCGTGTGTTCCACCCGAAACGCTGACCCACGTGTCCAGAGGCGCGCCTAGCTGGCCCAGATCCCCCTCCTTCTGCCACCCCTCCCGCTCCGGCCCTCGGCGGGCCCGCCGAGATCCAAAGCATAGAATCCCACGCTCCCCGCTCGCGTAACAACACCAAGATGGGGTGCAGCAGGGAGGGAGCCAACCACTTCTTGTTAAGTTTCGTTTTTATTAAAAACTTCACGTGACTGCCCGACTCTTGACTCAGCGATTTCTCCAAACCGCCTCCTTTAATGTATTGGTTTGTCGTCACCGCCTTCACCTTTTTTTGATATAGTCCTACCTGCCAGTTTTGAATTTCTTCAGGGAATTCTCCCATTCGGTACAAAGAACAAATAACTCACGGGTTAAATTCCTTTCACCAATTCATTTCACGCCGGTGAAATGATGAGTAGGGGTTTTAAATAATCACTTAACATAGTTTCCTCCCTCAGTTTCCATGGAAGCAACTGCCACGCATTTTCTTAAAAAGATATTAAAAGGTGTTGATTTTTACCCCCGTTCCTCTCCCATAGTTACTGAATTATTATAGATTTATTCTTAAGCAAATAGGGAAATTAGCTGAAGACGATAAAAGGATGTCCTGAAATTCTGACCCCCCTCCACAGGCACACCCCACCAGTGACAATTCTGAAAAGTTTTGCAAATTGAATTTTTAGAACTCAAACCTTGATTTTTGCTTTTAAAGGTTTATTTTAATCTTTGTGATAAAATACTACACTTATAGAAAATATGGACAATTAGACAACTCAAAAGACAAAAAGGAAGTTGTTTACAATCTCAACGTTCAGAAACAATCCCTGTTAATAATTTGATGTCTTTCCTTCCAGGCTTTTTACTATGGATTTTAAAAAATCATTATAATGATAGAATTTTGTTTCCAATTTATATTTCTTCATAACACTTGCATTTCCCCACTGTATGAAGAACATAACTTTTGATGACCCTTGGATAGTTCCTTGTATGAATGTGACATGGTTCACTTAATCTTCCATTTTGAGACATTCAAGTCCAACATTTTCAATCGAGCAAACTATTTGAAATAGCCCAGTGGTAAAATCGTCCTGTGAACTGAGGCATCCTTTGAAATGCAAATAGCCACTCTCAGGTCAAACCTACCTTTATGCAAGTGTAAGGGCAGAAAATTTCTCTTCCTTTCTCGATTCTTTCACTGAGTTGACATAAGACAAGGTAACAGGAGAAAAACAATTTAAATTACGTTTACTTACATATATACAGAAGCCCCACAGAGAAAATGAGGAGTCAGCAGCAGTCAGATACTTGAGGTTTCTGAACATTCCCCAGCTGAGGAGAAGGGGGTAGGGCTCTGGGGCTTCAAAGGAAAGGAAAACCATTCACAGGGAGATGGGAAAAGGAAATGTTTGGTAAACAAATGTTTGCCAGGCCAGTCAAGAAGTCTTTCTGATATAATAAAAGTTCTCTCTGTTAATAGCTCTCTTCCTGGTGCAGGCTGCCTACCTCAATTCAAGGGAGTTAAGGGGGAGGGGAAGAGCTTTTCCTAAGTCTGTTGGGGTTTGCCACAGTGGTACATTTCAGGGTGGTGTATTGTACTCTCCCCTCAGGAAGCTTCTGAGTTCTCATTTATTTGGTTTGTTTGAGCTAATACGGGCTTCCCAGGTGACACAGTGGTAAAGAATCCGCCTGCAAGGCAGGAGACGCGGGTTCGATCCCTGGGTTGAGAAGATCCCCAGGAGGAGGGCAAGACAACCCGTTCCGGTATTCTTGTCTGACGAATCTCATGGACAGAAAAGCCTGGAGGGCTTCAGTCCATAGGGGTGCAAAAGAGTTGGACACGATTTAGCGGCCAAACAAGCTAATATAGGGGCTGTTGTATGAGTTTTCTGTTCCTGCTTTAATGGATCACCACAGACTTGGTGACTTCAAACAACACAAACTTATACAATTCTGGAGGTCAGAAATCCAAAAATCGAGATGTCAGCAGGGCTGGGTTCCTTCAGGAGACTCAAGGGGAGATTAGTTTCCTTGCCTTTTTTTTTTTTAAGTATTTTTAGTTTATTAATGTTTTTGCCTGCTCTGTGCAGCATTCGGGATCTTAGTTCCTTTACCAGGGATGGAACCTGTGTCCCCTGCAGTGGAAGCACGGAGTCTTAACCCCTGGACCACCAGGGAGGTCTCTCCTGCCTTTTCTAGTTTCTATAGGCTGCCAGCATTCCTTATCACAGAACATCACTGTCTTTTGTATTTTCATACATTTGTAAATTCCCTCCTCTAACAACAACTGAGGCACAAGGAATTTCAGGAAGCTGTGGGATCCAAGATGATAGTGCTTAAAGTCATTTTACCTAACTTTTCTTTTAATGCTGAAATGCATTCTTACATTGTCTGGATAAATACTCCTTCAGCTTCTTTGTAAACACTTCCCGTGACTCTGAACAAGTCACTATGAGTTATTACTTTAAAGATCTTATTGTTAGAAAGTCTTCCTTCCTACTGACCTGAATTCTGGCTCCTTGTGACTTCAAGCTACTCTTCCTATTTTCTCTCCAGAGTTCCACAGGACACTGTCCACCCTCTTCCTTGTGCTCGTCCTGTAGGACTTTATAGACAGCTGCCCTGTTAGGACTTCTGTTCCCAGCCTGAGCAAGTCCCCAAGGGGAGATTTCTCAGTTCCTTTCCATTCTGGTCTCCCTTTCCTGGAGGCTCTCTAGTTTAATGTCCTGAAACTGTGGCACCCAGAACAGGAATCTTTTTTTTTTTTTTTTTTCAGCTGTGCCAGGTCTTCGGTGGGGTATGTGGGATCTAGTTTCCTGACTAGCAATCGAACCTGTCCCCCTGCATTGAGAGCATGGAGTCTTTGCCACTGGAGCACCAGGGACTGGATCTGTGGCTCCAGGGCAAAGGGCACTGGAATATCACCTCCTTTGACTCAAGTTTTCTACCTAAGTGATCCAAGCTTGTACTTGATGTTTTTTCTTTCTTTCTTTCTTTCTTTTTTTTTTTTTTGACTCACACTGTTGACTCACATTGAGTTTGTCAGTGATAAGAACCTGCAGATCTTTTTCATGTAAATGTTCACCAAGTAGGGCCTTTTCCATCCTGTACTTCTGAAACAGATTAAAAACAAACAAACGAAAAGTAAAACCAGACTTTATGTTGATCTCTGTTTAATTTCACCTCACTGGTTTGGACCCATTATTTCAGCCTAGACCAAGTCCCTTGAGGAGCATGCCTGCTACTAGGGTGCTTATCCTCAGTGCTGCCCACAGTGCTCAACAGGGCGCTGCAGTCATCTACCTTCCTTGTCTGAACACTAATGGTATCTGTAAGCTATTGGAATATTCAGTGCTGAATAAAAGGCACCTTGTTAGAAATATTGATTCACTTCAATCTCAGTCATCAGAATAGCTCAGTGTCCTAGACTGGGATCATTTGCAAAGTTTATGACCACTTAATTTTAGGGAAAATGTTTATATCATTAAAACACTTTTTTTTTTCTTTTCCATACTTACAGTCAATTCTAATGCATTGGAAATTGTCCTTCAGTGTGAGTCATTAGTTTAACAATGAACAAATCTTGTTTGTTTTTTTTTTTTTTTCTTTTCTTTAGAGCAGATAACCATGATTGCTTTTCCCATATCTGGCTTATGACAGCTACAGATTCATTTTCTGCCAAACGTATGTTTTTAAGCAAGTAAATGGACCACAGACTTTCCTAGATATATTTTCATTTAGAACAGAGTTTCTCAAAATGTATCCCACAGACCTAGCACACCTGAATAACCTGGTTATTTTCTAAAAATGCAGGTCCCTGGGCCCCAAACAGACTCTTAGATTCTCTGGTAGTGAGGCTCAGAAATTATCATTTGACGTTAAGCACAGAATATTCTTATGGACACTAGAGTTTAAGAACCCTTCTTTAGGACTTCCATGCAGTGATCTATAGCAGTGGGTCTGAACCCTGGCCATACAAGATAATCATGCAGAAAGTGAAAGTCTCTCAGTGTCTGACTCTTTGTGACACCATGGACTATACAGTCCATGGAATTCTCCAGGCCAGAATACTGGAGTGGGTTGCCTTTCCCTTCTCCAGGGGATCTTCCTGACCCAGATATTGAACCAGGGTCTCTCCTGCATTGCAGACGGATTCTTTACCAGCTGAGCCACCAGAGGCCTCTTAAACCTTCTGCCACACAGATCACACCTGGTATCAAGTCAGAATCTCTCAGGAGGGACCTTGGCATTTATACGTTTTTAAAAGTTCCTTGTTTTTCTGGTAGTTATGTATATCTGCAGTAATGTGAGAGCTGGACTATAAAGAAAGCTGAGTGCCGAAAAATTGATGCTTTTGAACTGGAGTGTTGGAGAAGAGCTTTGAGAGTCCCTTGGACTGAAAGGAGAAACCAGGCAATCCTAAAGGAAATCAGTCCTGAATATTCATTGGAAGGACTGATGGCTGAAGCTGAAAGTCCAATACCTTGGCCACCTGATGCGAAGAACTACTCATTGGAAAAAACCCTGATGCTGGGGAAAATTGAAGGCAGGAGAAGGGGGCGACAGAGGGTGAGATGGTTGGATGGCATCACTGACTCAATGGACATGAATTTGAGCAAGCTCTGGGAGTTGTTGATGGACAGGGAAGCCTGGTGTGACGCAGTCCATGGGGTTGCAAAGAGTCAGACACAACTGAACGACTGAACTGAACTGAAGAGTTTCTCAAGTGATTCTAATGTGCAGTCATTGTTGAGAAACACCGATTTTTTTGAAGTACAGCTGACTGAGAAACACTGACTTATATGTTCCACGGTATAGTTTTTTTCACATCTTTAGGTTAAAATCTATGTTTTATATACAAAATTGTATACCTAAAATTCTTTTTTCTTTTTTAAAAAGTTATTGAAGTATAGTTGATTTGCAATATTGTGTTAATTTCTGCCAGCACAGTGTTTCAATTATACATATATATCCATTCTTTTTCATATTCTTGTCCACGATGATTTATCACAGGATACTGAATATACTTCTGTGCCATATGGTAAGACCTTGTTGTTTATCCATCCTATATATACTAGCTTGCATCTGCTAATCCCAAACTCCCCATCCATCCCTTCCCCGCCCCATCCCCCTTTCCCTTGGGAGCCACTAGTCTCTCTGTGTTTGTGAATCTGTTTCATTCCACAAGATAGATTTCAGGGTTAAATAATATTTTAAAACTTGTGAAATCTCAAAACAAAAACCCTTTGAGCTCATAAAATGTCACCCGCTTACTTTGGACTTTGAATTACTTGTGCTGGAGTAAAAAAAAGAACTTGTCTCTGTGAGGAAATATACAAGGTGCCTCTTATTCAACACTAAACATTCCAGTAGTTTACAGACACCATTATTATTCAGACAAGGAAGATTGATGATTACAGCACCCTGTTAAGCACTGTGGGCAGTGCTGGAGAATCAAAATGAACCTAGCAGGGACTTTCCTGATGGTCCAGTGGTTAAGACTCCACACTTCCAATGCCAGGGGCGTGATTTAATCCCTGGTAGGAGAAATAAGATCCCACAACCCGTGTGGTGCAGCCAAAAAAAAAAAGAGCCTGGAAAAAGAGTGAAAAGCAGCTATACAAAACCTCATCACAATGAAGTATCAAACTGCAGAACATATGTTAAATGCTAGTTTAGAAGCTCAGCAGAGAAGGAGGATTTGAGCTGCATCCTGAGAACATTTCAAGATTTGAATTGTTGGTGGGACACATGGACAGCTTCCTGGATGCAGGGTATTATAAGTTTAGATGACTTCAAGTGCCAGGCAACAAAGTTCTCCAACTAACAGTGACTTAAGGTTATTTGGACTTTTATTATCCCACTTAATGAGAAGTTGGAGAGTGGGCAGTTCCAGGATTTGTATAGCAACTCAACCATATCATCAATATTTTGTTCTTTTAGCTCTGACATCCTCAGATGTCTCCTCTCATGGTTCCAACAATGATGTCTCCCCTCATGGCTGCAAGATAGCTGCCACAGCGCCAGACATCATATCCTAAGTCTACTACTTAACTCTAGAGGTGATGGAGTCCTTTTCCACATTTATCTCATTTTGGAAGAAGAAAAGCCTCTCCCAGAAGTGCCCTCAGAGTCCTCCTCATGTCTCCTTAGCCAGAACTAGGTTACTTGATTATCCCTATATCCATCATTAGCAAAGGCTTACATCAATGATTTAGAGCAATTGTGATTCACCTCTTGGAGATGTGCATATTGTCACCTGTAACATAATCAAGGTTCTGTCACTTAGGAACTAGGGGGAATGACTCTTTGGTAGGCAACAGGCCGTGCCTGTGACAGGTGTGATGTCAATGAAAACTTATGCAGCAATAAGGAGACCAACCAGCTAGAGCAGATAATGTGTAATGTATAGATAAGATTGGCTTGGTAGAGAGGAACTAAATTTTGGATGCCTTAAAAGTCAAGCAGAAAAATCTAGAATTAATATAGTTGGAAAGAGAGCTAGTAAAGGGTTTTGAGGAGGAGAAAGAGCATATGATAAGAGCAGTCTTGAGGGTGATCAATGTGACATTTGTGTGCAGGAAGGGCTGGAGTCAAGGAGACCAACTAGGCAATGAGGGCCTGGTGTAGGGTGGGAATAGAAAGCTAAGGATGGATTCAAGAGAACTAGTGAAAGAAACATCAACAGAATTTGGTGAGTGGCTAGTTTGAGGTATGGAGGAGCTGGATTAAAGACAATGTCAAGATATTAAAAACACTGTGTAGGGAGTTCCTTTGTGGTCCAGTGGTTAAGACTCCACTCCATGCCTCTGCTGTTGGGGAGAAGGGACACAAGTTTGACCCGTTGTTGGGGAACTAAGATCCCATGCCTTGCAGCGCTGCCAAAAAAATAAATAAATTTTTAAAATCGCGTTAAAAAATAAAAACACTGTCTAGAAATCTTTGTGAGAACAAAGGGACTGAGGAACAAGAGAAATGATTAATTTGGTTTAGGAGAAATGAAGTTTGCGATGACCATGAGCTGTGTAAATGGGTATGACCAACGGGCAGATGGATTTTCAGAGATCAGAAATAGGACCTAGTGTTAGAGATTTTGCACAGCAGTGTAATTGATAGAAACAGTGACACTGGAGCTAGACTGCTAGTGGTGGTGGTGGTTTAGTTGCTCAGTTGTGTCCAACTCTTTGTGACTCCATCGACTGAGGCCTGCCAGGCTCCTCTGTCCATGGGATGTTCCAGGCAAGAACACTGCAGTGGGTTGCTATTTTTTTCTCCAGGGGAATCTTCCCGACCCAGGAATTGAACCTGGGTCTCCTGCATTGCTGGCAGATTCTTTACTGACTGAACCACCAGGGAAAACTGCTAGAGTATGCAGTTAATAGATACGTTGTCATGGGCAGTTCTATGATTGAATGTCTATGTCCCCCCCAAATTCATATGTTGAAGCATTAATGCCCAATGTAATGATTTTCGGAGGTAGAGCCTATGGGAGGTAATTAGGTCATGAAAGTGGAGCTTTCATGAATGGTATTAGTGCCTTATGAAGAGAAACATTAGAGAGATGATGTCTCTACATGGGAGGGCACAGAAAGAAGGTAGCTGTCAGCCAGCTCTGACTGTCACCAGACACTGAATCTGCCAGCACCTTGATCTTGGACTTCCCAGCCTCCAGAATTATGAGAAAGAAATATTTGTTGCTTATGCCACCCAGTGCATGGTGATTTGTTACAGGAGCCTGAGCTGACAAAGACAGGCAAGTTATTTAGCCTTTTTGTGCTTCTGTTTCCTTATCTGTAAAACAGAGACAATACCTACTTCCTAGAGTTGTTGTGAGAATTACATGTGAGAAAGGCTTACAACAGTCCCTGGCATATAGGATGTGCAGCTGTTAGTATTTTTTTTTGGTGCCACCAGCTTAGAGGTGACCCTAGAGGCCTGCCATGAGTGTGCTCTTCAAGTCTTCTCGTTTCAGCTGTTCTTTTTAGAACAAAAGATACCAGAATCCTTCATTATCAGACAGGCTTATCTTGGAAACCCAGAAAGAACCTTGGGTTTTATTTATTTATTTGGCTGCACTGGGTCTCAGTTGCAGTAATATGAACTCTTAGTTGTAGCACGTGGGATCTATTAATAGTTCCCTGACCAGGGATTGAACCTGGGCCCCCTGCATTGGGAGCTTGGAGTCTTAGCCACTGGACCACCAGGGAGGTCCCAGAACCTAAGACTTTAGACTGTTACAGCTGAAAATGATCATGGTGATTTTCCAGTCCAATGTTTCTTATAAATTTTTTTAGCCAGAGAGCCCTTTGTTCAAAAGTTTCCCACAAATTCCACCATCTAAAAGAGAAAACTGGAGCCATTCCTGTTGGTGTGGGTAGGACATCCCGCCTGCTCTGAGATACGTCCTCTGAGCCTGTGGACTCCCTGGAACGCACTTCGGGAAACTCTGCTGTTGTTCAAACCCTAAGCAGCAGAGGAAAGTGTGATTAAGTGGCCCAAAGAGATAAGGTGCCTAAACAGGCCACAGAACGAGTAGCGGCCATACTGGGCTCAGGAAGCAGCGTTCCTGGGTTTTATGTTGAGGAGCGTGAGCGA
>SJXQ01008874.1:31762-50492 GCA_006408695.1 Aepyceros melampus | reverse complement strand
GATTTAGCTTGTAAGGCCGCTGATATCTCTGTTCCATTTTTTTCATTTGATTGACATCTGCAAGAAGTTCAGTATAATTGGTTAAACGGAATTCTTGACTCAATGGGACATTTTGTTTTCTTATATTTTATACAAATGAGGATTTACTTTCATAGAATCCTAGACTTGTAAAGCTGGGACTACCTGACAGTTCACCTCTGGCCCATTAATACTGTTTGGGTAGTTCTAAGAAAAATACAATGCCCAGGCCCCAGGCCTTATCTACTGAATCAGAGACTCTCAAGGAGTGAGAAGGGGCATCTCTAGGTTTTAAGCCCTACAAGTGATCCCAGAGTGCAGCCAGCGCTGAGAAACAGCTCTAGTCACACGTTTCTGTTTTATGGATGTAGAAGCTCAAAGAGATGAAGTGAAGGTCATGGTGTCAGTCAGAGGTATCTCATGCCCAACTCTTCTGAATGTCCGCCCAGTGTTCTTTCCACTATGCACTTTTATCTCTTCTTAGCATTTCGCTGAACATGAAATTTAGGCACTTTATAGTTGAGGGAGAAGGGACAGAGTCCCTTCTTTAAGGATTGAGCGGGGCGGGGTAGGGGGCAGTATGCTTCCCTGGAGGTCCAGGGGTTAAGATTCTGTGCTTCCACTGCAGGGCTCCCGGTTCAATACCTGGTCGGGGAACTAAGATTCTGCATGCCTGCATGCCATGCGGCTCAGCCAAAATAATAAAAATAATGAGGGGAGGGGCGCACTTCTGAGCGCTCAACTCCGCTTCTGGTTCTCCAGGACAGAGCTGCTTCCTAGCCTTATCGATGGGGCAGTCTGTTTCACTCATGACAGAACACATTCAGTGTTCTCACTTTCAGGAATTAATCACATTCAAGCGAAGGACAGTGGGGGAATAGATCTTAATATTGGAGCAGAAGTGGGTGTTAGGGTGAGAAGTCATAGGTCCTACTTAAGAAATTGTAAAAACTACCAACTTCCTCAGAAAAATACACATATGTAAATCTTGCCTGTAATTTTGGGGGATTCACAGACACCTATCCCCCACCCCTAGTTCATCCATTGGAACCAGATTAAGATCTCCTGGGACTAGATGATTTTGAAGCTCTATTTTCTGGTACTTGAAATGTAGTCTGGGAACCATAGGAATCAGAATCACTTGGAGTTATTGTTAAAACAAAAGAACTGATTCCTAGGAGTGCCACAGACCTACTGTTTCAGAATCTCTGGGGAATGAGTGAGGATTCTGCGTGTTATTAAAAATCCCCAGATGACACTTTTGGAAACTAACATTTGAGAATCAACACTTTGTCCCAATTTGAGATCTTTATAGTTTTTGAATGCTTTCATTTGTTGAAGAGTTTAGGTTTCACCTGTTCAATTGTCAACTATACTAAATAATGTGTTTAGCGTGAATTCTAATTAAAGAATATTTACATGTGTATAGGTAGAGGAAAAACAGCTTGTTGGATGGACAGGTAGATAATGGTGTCTCTGTGTACTCAGAATACGGATGATCCTTTCTTCCCTTTTCCTTCTATTTCTCTCTTCCTCATTGTCTTTCTTTCTATATTTAAATAAGACTCTTCCTCTTTCTGAGTTCAGTTTCCCCATCTGAAAAACAGAGTGTTGTAACTAGGTGAACTTCAAGGCCTGCTCTGGCGTTCACTGACTCCATATCACCCTCTAGCTCCCTTGTCCTTTTAATGACATGAACTCCATGGGCAACAGTGTTTGGAGAATAATCATGTTTTATTTCTGTAGGTATGACTTTGCAATACCTAGCAACCATTTTTACTCCAGCAAAAGTATTCTCAAGGAGTCAGAACTGAAATAATCTATACTATCTACACCCCCCAAAAAAGTTCGTCTCTGTTTAAAAACCTCAGAAAGGGCCGTCCGCGCGCATCTCTTAGGAGCATAAAAATGACTGTGAACCAAAAAGCCAGGGCGTGGTCAACCCGCCCACTGGGCCCAAGCATCACCACCCCTAGGGCCGCTTTCAAGCGCGCAGATTGGCTGAAGGCAAGAAAGAGCTCCGCCCCTGGTCTTATGACCCGCGCTGAAAGCGCCGAGTCCTGGCTTTTGCAGCGTTGTGGTCGGTGGTCATCAGCGCTCGTATCAGGTTTCTGCGAGCCTTTTCGCTGCTGTCGCTGCTCTTGTCGCCGCCGCCTGCTCTCCGGGATCATGGTGTGCTTCCGCCTCGCCCCGGTTCCGGGCTCTGGGTTCCTTCTCCTCTGCCTCGTCCTGGGTGAGTTGCGGGCCCTTCTGCTTAGTCCCTGATCCTGGGCCCGGGGCTCCCAGTTCAGAGGCAGTAACCTGAAAGACTGGTCCGGAGGGGAGGGGGTTGAGAGGCTGAATGACAGACACTGGGCGTTGGCGCTTGGCCTGAGGTGATGAGCAGTGACCTAGCGAAGGCCCGACCGAGGGATGGCGAGGGACAAGGGCCCTTGAGAATAAAAAGGAGCAAGGGGTGGGGGTGAGCGCCGAGGGAGTAGGTAGGGGAGAGTGAGGAGTGGAGCACTGGGGGTGGAAAGAGTAACTTGGGGGAGATGCTAAGGAGAGGTGAGCGTGGGAGGGCGGTACGTGCGGACTCTGGGGTGGCATGGACCATTAGAGTCCTGGTCCTAGAATCAAGGGAGAGTTTTGAAGATGGTGGGAACCTGTGGGGCGGGAGAGGAAACTGAGGAGGGAAGGGGACTGCCTGCGTGGAGAAGCTTGGGTTAAGGGGGGGTGGGGGACAGATAGGGGGAGATTCTGAGGGGCAGTAAGAGGCTTGGTGGGGTAGGAGTTTAACGCTGTGGAGGAAGGGTGATTCGAGAGATGATAAATTGGGGTTTGGTACTTGGAGTGTTGATGGGGAAGGGGAACTACGGTGGCTGGGGCAGTTTCCAGACGAGAAAACTTGAACGTACCCAACCTCTGGAGACTAAAAGGGATGAATACCAACTTCGGTGGGGAGTGAATATATGACTTGGAGGTGCTGAGGACATAGTTGTTTATTTTTTTAAAACCAGTTTTGTTACTTCCTTCCAGCTAGACGGATTAAAAAAAGGTCCCCAGATATTGAGGTTTTGGGGGTGGTGTATCTGAGTCTTGTATACTGCCACTTTGCCTTCAGAAGCTCCTTTTCTTTCTCACACAACTGGCCTGTTATTTCCTGGTTTTCGGAGGAGGAGGAGGGCAGGTCATTCTCTTAAGGATGGGTTTTTACTAGGTCCTAAGAATGACTGGCTGACTACTGTCGCTATGAGCGCCCCGCGCCCCACCTCCACCCCACATGTGTTTTAGTCCCTTTTTAGTTTTAATTTCTAGTACAGCAAGTAACAATGGATATGTCACATAAACAAAGCCCTTTGAGGTCCTCGGTGGATAAGAGAGTAAAGGGGCCCTGATGCCAGAAGGGACTCTAGCTGTGCATTTAGTGCAGGAAGACCTCTAGCCCTTTTGAAGGGGGCCACGGAGCTTTGCTCAAGTGTAATGTGCAGCCTTGACTCCCCTGTGAAGCACTTAGGGAGGCCAGATGACCCTATGAGAGGATTGCTTACAGTGAGAAGCACCTATCAGTGACTAGGCCACATCTGACCAAGGCATCTGGTAATCAGTAGTTCTCTGCCAATTGGATCAGCACAAACAACACTTTTTATTGTTCAGAGAAAGGGGGAAAAATTCATTGTCTTGTTGGCTTGCTTGTCATTTTTTTTCCTTTTAATGAAAGCTTTTTTTGTGTGTTCTTTTTACAAAAGCAGTACTTGCTCATTGCAGAAAATAAACAGGAGAAAAGAAGCACATTAAAAAAACCATCAGCTCATCTGCTAGTTTGCCATTTATTGTTTGGGACTAACATCCTCTTGGAAGATTTTCAAACTCCTGTGTGTGTTTAAGAATTTAGCAATTCTTCAGTTGCTTGGTGGATTTTGCACCTTACCTTTATATATCAAAATGGATACCAATAATAGTTTTTTGGAGAGTCAATAAAGTATCTGCTGTGAAATTCACGCTGTTCCTGAGCACTGCAGAGGGTCCCAGGGAGGAGGATTTGTTCCTGGATTTATGACCTCATCAACTGGTGGTGCACTGGTTTCACTCGGTAACTTTATAACTCTCTCCCAGCTCTACCAGGTAGCTCTTTAAAAATAGCTGCTTTAGAGTAAGTATAGAAAGGAATTCTCAGAGCCTGTGTATTGGCCTTTTTCACAAGGATTAAATTATGCTAGTATTTGTTGGAATGAATTAGACCTGCCTAGAGAACATCTGAAGAAAAGCTACCTAGAGGCGTTAGAGAGTAGTGGATGAAAAACTTTTCCTAGCATCATTGCTTATGTTTCCCCTGTGACATTATAGATTTCAGAGTTCTGTGGTTACTGATTCCCATAACTAGTCTGACTTCTGGTTTTTATAGGGTGGAGGCTATTCTGGGTGGGGAAAAACCTGATAGAAATTTCCCAAGTGTGTACTTCACTGGTAGAGGAGTCTCTCCTTCCCACAGTTGTTGATGGAAGCCACTAGACGAAGGGGGTCGATAGAGCAATGGAGAAGACGGTCAGGTTCCTGCTCTCGGGGAGCTTACCTCTTAGTGGGGGAGACAGCCCCTCAGGTCAAGAATAGAGTTGCAGAGTGCAATAAACAGGTGAAGGCAATGAGGCAGGATGTGAGGAAGAAGAAAGAGCTGCTGGTAGGAAGGGAGTGGTGAGGTTGACCCTCTTGACATTTGTGGTCAGAAGGCCTTTGTTGTTGGGTGACATTTGAGCAGAGACTTGAAGGAGGCAGGCCCAAGTGACTTACTTGGAGGGATAGGAGTCAGTTTTGTCTTGTCCAAGTGCCTAGGTTATTAGGCTAGCCTGGTTTCCACCCTTTTATGCCCCCAGCCTGCCCCAGTACTAGGGAAATCTGTAGATTTAACCTCTGAGTGGAGACTGTCTGCTGTACTGCTAACTTCCCGTTGCCTCCCTGGCACAGAGCCTGGGGGCACGGGGTTAACTCAGTAGGCTTTTGTTGAAGGTCTTTGTTGGTGAGTGCTGAGGAGATATCAGTGAACTAGATTAAGTTGGTTACCTTTTTCTTCTGTGAACCTTACATTGGGCTTTGCAAGATGGAGAACTTTAAGATTAGTGCTAAGCTGTACAGGTGATTCAAGTATAATCCCATATAATAATGCTGGTATCTTACCTGTTGTTCACTCGCAAAGTTGTGTCTGACTTTTTCGATCCATGGATTGTAGCCTGCCAGGCTCCTCTGTCCAGGGGATTTCCAGATAAGAATGTTAGAGTGGGTTGCCATTTCTTTCTCCAGCTCCAGGGTATCTTTCCAACCCAGGGATTGAACCCGCGTCTCCTGCGTTGGCAGGATTCTTTACTGCTAGGCCACCAGGGAAGCCCCATCTTACCTATATCCCTTCACATAAACCTAAGCGGTAGTGAAGGTTCACCTGGGGAACCAGAACATCCTAGATGAGGAAAATAAATAAGATTTTCACAAAGAACCAGTTTCTCTCTCTTGGAGGTGATTGAAAAGTGAGAAAGTAAGCATTGAGATTTTTCTGTAGCCTTACCACTGATAACTTTGGTTTCACCGTTCTCCTGAAATTATTCTAGTTTTAATAAAGAATTCGAAAGGACAGGCTTATTATTCATCTATTGGTCATTGGTTATCGCATCTGATAGGATTTATAGATATTCACATATTTCCCGTGAGTGCAGCTTGCTTCCACTATATCCTTGAGTGGAATTTGTGGTGAAGGATTATTTCACAGCATTATAGCTGAATTCAGTGATCCTTGGTGCAAGAAGACTGCTCTTCCTCCTATAGTGATGAAAGCATTTCTATCATAGTTTCAGATTAAAGTGATCAGAGATCCCATCAGCTCCAAAAGTGTACTTTATTATAAGTACTTGTTGGTATCCTGCTGTGCATTGAAAAAGAATTCTGGAGGTCTGCCCAACACCACTCAGCAATAAGCACTTTCCATTAGTTGAATGGAAATCTTTTATTTCCTTACCCACTCTCTGACCTTAAAAAATATTTCATAGCTTGAAATCTTTTTTTTTTTTTAAATTTTAAAGAGATTTACCAGAAATCCAGAGTATCAGGAACTACCACGTGGTAATTGTACTTACATTAGGAATTGAGGAACAGTTGATTTGACTTGGTTGACTCAACAAAACCTATGAGTTGAAAACAAAGTGTAAATAGATGCTGTATGCCTATGTCCTGATTTTTTTTTCGTGTTTTTGTTTTTAAGATCCTTTGCTCAACCTCATTCTGAATTAATATCAGAGTTTGAGGAGAAGAGTCCATCAATTAATACAATGAAAGTAGACATACTGAAAATTTGGGAAGGATTCCTTTTAGGTGCTGTGTTTCTTAGAAGGGAAAAAAAAACAACTTTTGTTGGAATCTCTTAACTTGCATGGCAAAGGTCTCTTAGCTCTGAGGGGCTCTCATGCTTTCGAAGAATGTGTTAGAGAAATACACTGTACAATTCTTAGCAAGGTTAACTTGCCCAGAATCTCACAACCAGTGTTTAAATTGGACTGCCTGATTTGAATTCTAGCTCTTCAGCTCCAGTGATGGGTCTCTTTAATTGTCTCATTATACTATTGCCTCTTAGATAATTGTTTTTTATTGGTTTGTTTTACCACTATTATGATGTTCCCACCCCACCCCCATATTGTTTACAAATATATATTTTCAGTCACACTTTGGATTGAAAAGACTTAGGAAAACCTAGCCACTTTTTGCTGTGTGACATGCTTAGACACCAGAGTCCTAAAAGAACCTATAAATGATTTCTTTGGAAACAAGAGGATATTTGCATTTGGGAAAGTTGATGTTGCCTCCCCACCCCCAGCTCCTTTGGAGAGTAAACTCAGGTCTATAATTACACACTCTAGGATATATTCAGCTGTGTTTTTTAATGTCATAAGGCCTTTTAGACAAAAATGGTTGGCTAGCCTAAAATCAGACACTTCGATAGGATGCAAGTGGCTTGCTGAAGATTTTTTTTAACCAAAATGTAAATGTTTCAGCTATAAACTTCTGGGAAAAGCATTATTCCTAGCTTGAATCCATGTCAAAATGTATTGCAAAAAACTGACATGGGGGTTGAGGGGAGTATCCAGAAGACCACTCTCTGAGTGGTTGGGTTCATGATTTGGAAGAGGTGAAGGCTTAGACTTCCTGTAATTAGATTAAGCTGTGTTGCAGGTCCTGATTGCATGGTATTTTCACCTGGATATAATCAATCAGTATTTATTGACAGTCTAATAAATTCAGCACTACTAGGGATGGTGGGAAATAGAGGAAAGTAGATAGAGTCTCCCCTTCCCTGACACCTGTGATGGATGACATTCATAAAAAAGACACACTCCTAGGGGCTGTGCATAGATAAGATCATCTGCCTAAGGGAGAATATTAGAATTCAAATGAGTAGCAGAGACCGTATCAAAAGCGAATCTTGAATCTATTCGTGTATATCATTCACGGTCTTTGGTACTTTTTTATTAGCTAACAACTTATTTGCTGTATACTATAATTTACCTTGGCACATCAGTTTGTTGTGAAGTTACAGGTCAGCACTACTAGGGATGGTGGGAAATAGAGGAAAGTAGATAGAGTCTCCCCTTCCCTGACACCTGTGATGGATGACATTCATAAAAAAGACACACTCCTAGGGGCTGTGCATAGATAAGATCATCTGCCTAAGGGAGAATATTAGAATTCAAATGAGTAGCAGAGACCGTATCAAAAGCGAATCTTGAATCTATTCGTGTATATCATTCACGGTCTTTGGTACTTTTTTATTAGCTAACAACTTATTTGCTGTATACTATAATTTACCTTGGCACATCAGTTTGTTGTGAAGTTACAGGTCAAAACTGTTGTTTTGGAGCTTACAATAATAAAGGAGACAGGATTTACAGGCATAAACTAACAATAATTCAGGGCAGTATAAAATATATGGAAGTGTGGCAGTATGCACTATGACTGCCCCTTGAGGGCTGTTATAGTCAGGAAATCTTTAAGGAGAGACTGGTGGCTGAAAAATGGACAGCCTATCAGTCTGGGTTCTTTATTATAAACAATAGAAATTAAATCTCATCAATTTTTAAGCAGAAAAGGAATTTCTTAAAAGGATATTGGGACATGTGCATACCCTTAGACCCTGCAGTTTCATTCCTAAACATATACCCAATAGACACACAACATACACCTGTGTTCACTGATGCGTCCATTTGTAATAGAACCAAACTGGAAACTCCCAGTGTCCACAAGCAGTAGCATAGACATGCAGTGGAGTACTGACCTAATGCAGGAAGGCTGTATGTAGACACAGAATTAGAAATGACAAACCGCGATTATACTCAACACCATGGGTGAATCTCAAAAGACATAATGTTGGATTAAAGAAGCCAGATACAAAAGAGAGCATAGTGAATGATTTCATTTACATCAGGTTGAACAACAGGCAAAAGTAAACTGTGCTGTTTGTTAGAAGTCAGGTTGTTGGCGCCCTTGGAAGGGAATTGGTAACTGGAAGGGGGAAGTGAGGGAACTTTCGGGGGAGCATTTGGAATGTTCTGCATCCTGACACAAGTGGGTTCAGTTTGTGAAAATGCTTCAAGCTGCATACTTTATGCACTTGAAACCCCTTCTGTATGTATGCTTTATACACTTTTCTGTATGTATGTTACACATCACACATTAAAAAGAAATCTCATAAGAAAGGTACAGTGGATTACTCAGAATTTAAGCCAAGTTTAGTGTTCCAACATATGCCACTGAGCTGCACTGCCGCCGCCAAGCATTAAGCAGCAACTTGCCCTGCTGGCTGGCCCCTGCCACATTTTCAGCTGTTACAGTGGGGGGGTGGTATCGGCCAGAAATTGTTTTTAAAAAAGGGCGGGGGTGTTGTAGATTTTGGGACAGCCAGAAATAGTGAAATCGCCTCCCAGGTAAACAAGTCTATTTCAGATGTTAGGAATGGTAGAAGCCTGGGACAGAGGTTGACTAGAGCGTGGCGAATGGGTCCAGCGGAACAAGTTCAGCCAGATTGAAGGGTGTGTTCTGGGAACATGGCCTTGAGAGAAGTTGAAGGAATAGGGTGGGACAAGATTAAAGGTTACTTTGAAAGTCAGGCAGAGGAATTAAATTCTAGGATGGGTATTTTGGAGCCCGTAAAGGGTTTTAGTGGCACCCCACTCCAGTACTCTTGCCTGGAGAATCCCGTGGATGGAGGAGCCTGGTGGGCTGCAGTCCATGGGGTTGCAAAGAATTGGACACGACTGGGCAACTTCGCTTTCACTTTTTACTTTTATGCATTGGAGAAGGAAATGGCAACCCACTCCGGTGTTCTTGCCTGGAGAAACCCAGGGACGGGGGAGCCTTGTGGGCTGCCATCTGTGGGGTTGCACAGAGTCAGACACGACTGAGGCGACTTAGCAGCAGCAGCAGCGAAGGGTTTTGAACAAGACAGTATCCTGAGAGGAAAAGGTGTTTAAGGACCATTAATCTGACAGCACTTCCAGGGGCTCTAGGAGGCATCTGTAGTAAGTTAGGGATGTGCTGGTGGAGTTGGAGTAGAAATTAAAGGCAGAGATTGGATTTCAGAGGAAATTGGAAGGGAAAAAAATCAAGACTCAACAAAGAGAATGAAGGAGAAGCCAGTTCCCAAAACATTTTGAGCCTGAGTGTCTGTACAGGGTGCTGCCTTTCCTTTCAAGCCAGTGAGGCTGAGAAGAGGGGAATGAGTTTGGTGATGGACAGGGAAGCCTGATGTGCTGCAGTCCATGGGGTCGCAAAGAGTCGGACACAACTGAGCAATTGACATCAAAACTAACATCCAAACAGCCTACCCACCTACCCAAGGGCCCAGCACATTCTGTCCTCTGACTTCACAACCCAGGTCCCTGGGAGAACTGTGCTTTCAGAGGGCTTCTTCCAACCCCAGCTGCCCAGGGGCCACTTTTACTCAATGTCTGTCACCTCAAACTCGACAATTCCGAAACATCCATCACCAACTCCTGGAGCTTGCTCTGACTCGATGGACGTACAGATGGACTGACATCCATTGCGTTGGTGATGCCATCCAACCATCTCATCCTCTGTCGTTTTGATGTTAATGTAGCGGCAAATACAGACAACTGCCTTTGCCTTCTGTTCCAGAGAGCCGAGTCTTCCACCTTTGATACTGATCCTTTGATACTGAATGCTTTTTCACACAGTTTTGTTTGCTACTCTAATATCTTTGGAAAGAAAATGATTAACACATGGCAGGCCTTTTTGGTTGTTTCTGATGGTTTTGAATGTTTTTTTTTTTAATGAGTTTATTCAGAATTAACAAAGAATTTTTAAAAAAAATTTTTATTTTTGGCTGTGCTGCGTCCTTTTTGCTTTGCGTGGGCTTCTCTAGTTGCAATGAGTGGGGGCTACTCTCCAGCTGTGGTGCTCGGGCTTCTCACTGTGATGGCTTCTCTGGTTTCAGAGCACGGGTCCTAGGGCTCGCAGGCTTCAGTAATTGTGGCACATGGGCTTAGTGGTCCCGCAGCATGTGGGTCTTTCCAGACCAGGGATCAAACCCATGTCCCCTGCATTGGTAGGCAGATTCTTAGCCACTGCACCCCTAGGGAAGTCTTGAATACTTTGAATACAAGGAGAATATGTTAAAATGGGAGACTTTAAACAGGCCAAGAGAATGTGTTCCAGCTGATCAGAATTCTGAGCTGCAGTTTTCAACATCCAAGGGTAGCCTTGGATCAGTGATGGTAGCTCCATTCCAGATTGTTCTGAGAAAAGAATGGCTGTAAAACCTACTTAGGCCTCACAGGTATTATGGAGCCTGTAGCCAGTACATTTAGGCATTGTCAGTGACCACGAGCTTAGGCATATCAGATTCAGGCTTGGCGAGGCAGCTTGGTCTCCAGAGCATGACGCGGGCTTTGTGTACAGCTTGAAAGCTGTTGCTGAGGCACGCCTTCTTGGTATTCCTCTCGGGACTTGATTCTCTATAGTCTAGAGCATGTCCTCACTTGTAGGGGACGCTGGCATGCTTGGGTATCATTCAAGGCTGTACAGCTATCTCAACAGGAAACAGTGCACCCCTTGGTGAGACAGTGAAGAAAATCCCTAGATGGTGGTCCATCATTTATGCTGCTGGTGTGTTTTCTGGCATATCGTGTTTTGAGTCCTTGGGCTCTTCAATGTAATAGGTGATGCCCCCCATTTAACTTAGTGTAGAAGATCAGAGTCAAGGTAGCTGAAAATCCCCAAAGCTTTTCTGTCCCTGAAAGATTTCTCTGCTGAAAAAAAAAGAGCTAGCAGGTTGAGAATGGCGGAAGGGACTTTTGAGTCCACGTCAAAAGATGAATTAGGCTTTCTAATCGATGGGGTTTTAAAATAAAACTGAAATGATGAACGTTGTGTTTATAAAAATTAACTTTTTGCTTGTGGATCTAACAACCTTTGCAATACTCTTCCTTTGATCACGTGATACACATGCTTAGACCTGGCCCACATTTTTACATCAGAATGAAAGGGTTTGCCAAGACTTCTCAGTGTCATAGGTCATGCAGTTTGACAGATTTAAAGCACCAAGATCGCAGAAATCAGAGCTATCATTATTTTTATAGAGAAGGTTCCACCAGCTGGTTTGAGAAAACACCCCTTCCACATTTCCCCATCACCTCATTTACCTAAAAAAAAACCAAAAGTCTTAATAAGTAATAATTGCCTAAAACTAGCAAGGCACAGAGTGTGAAAATGATTATTAGGTTGAACTTTAGGGGTGAATAGAGCTTACTTTTATATATGTTTTTGTAGTCCAATTTAAAAATCTTATTGTTTTTAATCTAGGCACTGTCTCGTCTTATGCATTGGAACTTAATTTGACAGATTCATCAAAAGCCATTTGCCTTTATGCAAAATGGCAGATGAATTTCACAATAAGCTATGAGACCACAGACAAGCATAATGTAAGTGCTTTTATTTTTCTTTGGGTTTTATAGTAGGAATTTAATTGTATTCTCTTTTTTTAATCCTTTGCATTCATTTATACAAATTTAATTTCATGTTAACAGACACCATGTACATTTTGTGGAGCTATTTTATTTAGCATGTACACTTGAAGGTATTGTATTTAGTTTTGGAGTGAATTTTTTTATTTATTTAGGAATGAATATTTTAATTCATCAGTTCTTTGGAGGCTTTTTGGAGTTGGTTAAGGGAAAATGATCTGAAGACTATGGTGTTTCAGGTCTAACTTATAATTTTTTAACATGTACTAACACCAAAGCTTTTTTAAATAGCCTGCTATTAAAGTCTCCTTTGGGTGGAGGTGGGTTTATCCTCTCAATCCTTTTTGCCTTATTTCTTTTGGTTGAGATCCTGCCTGCTTACAGCCTGATTTTTTTTTTAAGTCAATAGCTGAACTTCAGACTGGTTTTCCTTTTGTTTTTAGACATATGTGAATTTGTTCAGAGGGACTAGTGTGTAATTAAAGAATCGGAAACCCATCAGCATAGACTGGCCAGGCTGGCTAGTGGGGTGTGATGTCAACTTCATAGTGGCACTCACGGTGGAAATGCTTGTTCTCATTGCTGCCGTTTGGGACTAAGCCCCAGATGTCTTTTTCTTTTAGAAAACTGTAACCATTTCAGACTTTGGTGCTGCAACCTACAATGGAAGCATTTGTGGGGACGACCAGAATGGTCCTAAAATAGCAGTGCAGTTTGGGTCCGGTTTTTCCTGGATTGTGAATTTTACAAAAGAGGCATCATCTACATCTACTTATTTAGTCGACAGCATCTCATTTTCCTACAACACTAATGATAACGCAACATTTCCTGATGCGAAGGAGAAAGGTAACCTTAAGAATTGGATTGTGTTTGTGTTCGCTTGCTTTTCATTAATAATGAACAATGTAAATAATTTAAAGGCCATGATTATGCATGTCTGTCTCCCTAATTGGAATGGAAATGTCCTGTCTTTAGATTTTCTTGCACAGCATAGTATTTGACACAGGATGTTTGATGTCGTTGCTTGACGCTTTGCTGTGTACCGTGTAGTACTCTTAAGTATGTTGGCAGCAGCATTTCACTTAAGCCTTAACAGCAACCCTGGGAAATAGATGTTCTCTCAGCTTTACAGGCCTGATGAGATGAGATATCTTTCCCAAAGATCACACAGGCTAGTAAGTGGTAAGCTGGTGTTTGAACCAAAGTCTGTTGAACTTATGTGTCTGTGGCACATAACTACTGTTATTTACTTCATTCAATAGTGGGCAGTCAATAAGTGTTGAATGAATGTGAAAATCCTTTACTGATAACTATTTTAAATGGGTACAAGTTTAGTAACCTGAGACCAGCAGAAAAACTCCATCTTCGAATCTTGTTGCCGTTTATATAGGATTTTGACTGTAAAGCAAAAAACGTAAGGGAAAAAAGTTTTTTTTAAAAAAAAAGGTAAGATGACTGAAGTCAACATTTGCTGCTATTTTGAGACAATTTTAGGTCAAAATGAACTTGGGAAGGCATTGGGAATTAGGCCATTCTAGTAACTCCAGAATACTGGAGTTGGGTAGCCTTTCCCTTCTCCAGGGGATCTTCCCAACCTAGGGATTGAACCAGGTCTCCTGCATTGCAGGCGTACTCTTTACCAGCTGAGCCACCAGGGAAGCCCAAGAATACTGGAGTGGGTAGCCTATCTCTTCTCCATTGGGTCTTCCTGACCCAGGAATCGATCTGCGGTCTCCTGCATTGCAGGTGGATTCTTTACCAACTGAGCTACCAGGAAAGCCGCTCTGGTAACTTACGAGAAGTGAAATGTGTATTAAAATATTTTGAAGGCATGGATAATGGAGATTTCAGTCTTGTTAGGAATATAATTCCCTCCTTTCTTTTTCCCTTTCAGTGAGATTGGGATGTTAACATGGTGTTCCTAGTAGCTTAGCATTTCTCACAGATAGTATTTCATCCTCACCCCAGAAACACAAGTAGATGGGCTTCAGTTGCCTGGTCTGAGGGATGAGTAATTCATTTGGATTTATGGAGTATCAAAAGATTATATTTTTAAAGACCCAGGAGTGAGGGAGCTCATGTAAAACATGGGCAGTATCACTAACTGAGACTCAGAAATCAAATCCTAGTGTGTTTTTCTTTCTTTCTTTTTTTTTTTTGTTTTTCTTTTTTTAAACTGATCTCTTAGTTTGAGAGGATAACTGAAGCAAGTTTGTTATTGGATATCTTGTATATTTAGCTTTCTGCTGTATATTGTCTTTCAGAACTAGGATTAGGATTTGCCCCTAACTGTCAAGGAGCTTAAGAACTAGTTTGAGAGACAAAGTGAGTGAAGTTGTTTTCCCAAGTATACATGGGAAAATTGGAAAGCATTGAGATTTGTGTGGTTTTGTTATTGTTTGTCTTTTTGGGGTGGAGGGTTCATAAATCTTTTCTGACAATGTGAGGAAAGCTCTAGACGCTCTTTCTCAAGGTACAGAGTGAACTTTACCTATGGTACATAGTCCCTGAGCCCATCAGTGGATGCCTGTGGACAAGAGGGCCTGATGACAAGCAGAGGACGTCATGCATTGGAGGAGTGAGAAAGCTTGATGTAGAGGAGGAGGGCTTGAGCTGAAACTTCGCCTAATGTAGATTTTTAGTAAGCGGAGAATTTTGAGCAGAGTATTTCCAGCAGGGGGAAGCACAGTATGTGCAGTAGTGATTGGAGAGCTGCCCAGTTAAAATAGAGGCTGTACATAGTAGAAGGAAAATCATGTTGGCCAGGTGCAATGAGTCTAAATTAATAGGGGGCTTTGGAAGCCAAGGAACTGCTTTTAGCTTGATGGGGTAGGCACTGGGGAACCATTTTAGATTTTAAGCAGGAGAATGATGTAACAAAACTTAGAGACAGTAGTTATAAAGAATGTTCTGCAGGATTAATCGAGAAGTGAGGAGACTACAGGCAGAGACAACAGCTTAAGAGACTGTTACAGAACTCAACAGATGATGTAATAAGTACTTGGACCAAGGTGGGGTGGCAGTAAAAGCTGCTGCTGCTGCTGCTGTTGCATCGCTTTAGTCGTGTCCAACCCTGTGCGACCCCATAGACGGCAGCCCACCAGACTCCCCCGTCCCTGGGATTCTCCAGGCAAGAACACTGGAGTGGGTTGCCATTTCCTTCTCCAATGCATGAAAGGGAAAAGTGAAAGTGAAGTCGCTCAGTCATGTCCAACTCTTAGCGACCCCATGGACTGCAGCCTACCAGGCTCCTCCGTCCATGGGATTTTCCAGGCAAGAGTACTGGAGTGGGGTGCCATTGCCTTCTCCAGCAGTAAAAGCAGAGGGGGTTAGTCTGACAGATTTGATGGGAAGACTGTGGACTTTGAAACGTTAGCACTGATCTCTCCCCCCATTTATTTATTTATTTATTTATGACCGTGGGAGATGTGGGTTCAAGCCTTCGATCAGGAAGATCCCCTGGAGAAGAGAATGGCTACCTACTCCAGTGTTCTTGCCTGGGAAATCCCATGGACAGAAGAGCCTGGCGGGACACAGTTCATGAGGTCCCAAAGAGTGGGACGTGACTGAGCTACTAAACAGCATCAACAACATTTTTGTGGCTGTACCACATGGCTTGTGGGGTCTTAGTTTCCTGATTAAGGGGAGATACATGTTTATTGCTAGCTTCTGTAATATTTGAAACTCCCTTAAACAAACTGTTGATATTTTTTTGAAATAATTTAGCATCCTATTTTTAGGCATCTGGTAATTGAAGTGACTTTGAAGTTGTTTTTTGTTTTTGGCTGTGCGGCAGTTTCTCAGAGTTTAATTCCCCAACCAGCAATTAAACCCGCATCCTTGGCAGTGAAAGACCCGGAGTCCTAACCACAGGACTGCCAGGGAATTACCTCCTGCTGTTTCCTTTAAATTTTTCTTTTTCATGATAAAAATACAGTGTACTCTGCTCAGTGTTATGTACCAACTTGGATGGGAGGTTGAGGGGAGAATGTGCTTCGCCACCCAGTCGTGTCTGACTCTCTGTGACCCCATGGACTGTAATCTGCCAGGCTCCTCTGTCCATGGGGATTCTCCAGGCAAGAATACTGGAGTGGGTTGCCATGCCCTCCTTCAGGGATCTTACCAGACCAGGGATCGAACCCAGGTCTCCCTCACTGCAGGCAGATTCTGTACTATCTAAGCCACCATGTATATGTATGGCTGAGTCCCTTCACTTAATTGGCTATTCCCCAATACAAAATGTATTTGGTGTTAAGTAAATGAAAAATTAAAAAAAATTACAGTGTAGAAATAGAAAAGTACAGGAAATAACAGAACCACACATAAACCCATTACCTAGAACTAATGCCGTTTTTTCCATATTTGCCTCATTGTTTTATTTCAAGAAATAAAAAACCTCACCAGGTACTCTAGAGGTTTCCTTTGTACGTACCCAACTCCTCAGAGCCATTTTCCTTCCTGCCTCCCAAGAAGGGACCAGTCTTGGGAGTTAGGAGTGTAGCCTTCCTGTCTATGTGTTTGTATTTGACTAATATATATGTCAATATATGTTCAGACACAACACATCATTTTAAAAATGACGGTTTTATAATGTAACTCTGGTGTGTCTACGACTTGTTTTTGCACTCAGTTGTTTTTTGAGGTCTGTCTGTGTACAGCCAGTTCAGACATCTGTCACTTAGTTAACAGTGAAAAATGATTTTGGAGGAAACTGTTCTGGTTCATTGGTTTAAATTTTTTTTCCTTTGGCATTTCACTATAGGCATTATAATAACCACACAGAAAGGCGGTAACTTATTGCTTTCATATTCTGAGATTTTCCTAAAATGGAGTAGTCTCTAAATTCTATCCAGGAAGAGGTTTCAAAAACTCATTTTAGTTACTTGCACTTACTTTGGGATTGTAGCACAAAAATAACCCTTGATTATTCCACCTCTCTTGTTTATTTTGTCGCTAAGTCCTGTTGCTTCTACCTTAGATATGTGTATTTGATTTGCCTCTCTGCTCTCTTCTCGGGCTTCCCTGGTGGCTCACTGTGGTAATGAACCCGCCTGCCAGTGCAGGAGATGTGGGTTCAATCCCTGGGTTGAGAAGATCCCCTGGAGGAGGAAATGGCAACCCAGTCCAGAATTCTTGCCTGGGAAATCCCATGGACAGAAGGAACTGGCGGGCTACAGTCCATGGAGTCACAAAGAGTCAGCCATGACAGAGCACGCACGTGTGCTCTCTTCTTACTGCCCCTCACTGTCTTGGTTTAGGCAACTCCTCCTCATCTCCCCTGCTTTTTTATACTTTTATTTATTTATTTATTTTTGTGCTGGATCTTTGTTGCTTTCACGCTTTTCTCTGCTTGTGGTGACCAGTTGCTTCTCTCTGGTTGTGGTGTGCGGGCTTCTCATTGAGGTGGCTTCTTGTTGTGGAGCATGGACCATAGGACGCGTGGGCATCAGTAATTGTAGCACGTGGGCTCTGGAGCACAGGCTCGATTGCTCTGTGGCATATGGGACCTTCCCAGATCAGGGATCCAGTCCATGTCTGCTGCATTGGCAGGCGGGTTCTTTACCACTGAGCCACCAGGGAAGCCCTCATCTTTCCCCTTAACCAGGTAGTTTACCTCTTATATGACTTTGCTTAAAAAGTTTTCTGCTCTGCCTGACCTCTACAGTTTTGCTGTCTTCCTTAAATGACACGTTTGTTTTTCCAGCTTTAAAAACTGAAACTGACCTTCTGTTGCTAACAAAACAATGCCCAACCTATCCTTAGGTCATAGAATATGCTGCAAAGTGTGACCACCTGCAACTTATCTTTCCTTCCTAATCCCCATCACCCCTTTCCTCTTAACCCTTTGTTTTCAGCCACAGTGAATTTGTCGGTCCCTGAACAGGCCTTGCCTGTTGTCACTTCAGGAGTGGGGTGGGGCAGGCATACAGAAAAGGTGAAAGTCTATGTATTTTTATGATCACTTTCCTCCTACCTTCTTGGAAATAATTGTTGTTAAATCTTGTCTTACAGGAGTTTTTACTGTTAATAACCGTGTGGCACTCAAGATTCCATTGAATGATGTCTTTAGATGCAATAGTTTGTCAACCTTAGAAAAAAGTGACGTTGTCCAGCACTATTGGGATGTTCATGTACAAGCGTTTGTCCAGAATGGCACAGTGAGCACAACAGGTGAGACATTTCTGTACTTGGGTCTTGACTTAAGATGAGAGTATACCAAGAAGCTTTAGTTGAAGTATCATCTGAAGCATTTATATGGTAAGACTTACAGCTATGTTTCACTGTAAAGTTTTTATAAATAACAGTAATCCTTATTCTGGGAGAACTTGCACTTTCAGGTTTCTGATGGACATGTGGCGGAATGATCTTCTGAAATACCCTACCTCTAGTGCTCTCCGTGGATAAAACCTAATCTTGGTTGGAACAAATCCTCAAATAGCATTTGATCCTCAGCTTTTAAGCTTTTGAAGATCCTAGACAAAAGCTGAGAAGTTGGATTTATGTATTCTAATCTTGACTTTTATAAATTGATTTGGTAACTTTTATATGACTTTATTGGAAATACATTATAATTTTTCAGCCACCAGTTCTGGAAAACGACCAACACTTCCTAAGAAGAGGTTGAAATGCCTGTGATTTGCTGTAGGGGCAACACAGAGAAAAGGTTCATTTGTATTTAAATCCTTCAGTGATTTTTAAACTTTTTTTTTTTTTTTTTT
>SJXQ01008874.1:0-24181 GCA_006408695.1 Aepyceros melampus | reverse complement strand
GCCCTAAGCAAGTGGTGTGACTATATTAGCTAATCATTTTGCTCAAATTAAGTGTGTTTTGTAATCTCAAAACCATTTGCAGCAAAGTTCTTAAAGCTAAAGACTGATAAGTCCTTTAAGTGAGCTTTACAATACCTTGGCCACCTCATGCATAGAGTTGACTCATTGGAAAAGACTCTGATGCTGGGAGGGATTGGGGGCAGGAGGAGAAGGGGACGACAGAGGATGAGATGGCTGGATGGCATCACCGACTCGATGGACGTGAGTCTGAGTGAACTCCGGGAGTTGGTGATGGACAGGGAGGCCTGGCGTGCTGCGATTCAAGGGGTCGCAAAGAGTCAGACACGATTGAGTGACTGAACTGAACTGAACATAAGACGCAGACAGTCCACCATGGGTTGTCATTTGTGGGAAGGATGGCACTGGGGAGCAGCGGTTTTTGAGCATCTTGACTGCCTTCTTGGGGCCATCTTCTCGCTGGAAGCATTTTCATACTCGAATTAAAGCAGTTTGGCCTCATTTTATTAAGACAAAAGATTGTGGTAGGAAAGTCTCAGATGTGGCCTATGTTTTGGCCAGCTAGAATGATCTGGAGAGTTTTAAAAGCATGTGCCAGTGTGAATGAGGCTCTTTGAAGGTCTACTCAGGGCTAATGGTGGTATTTAACAGATTTTTGTGAAAGCTTTGTGAACGGCTCATTACACTGTGTTTATATGATTATCAAAGATGCATTTGGCATTAGAAGATTAAAATCTGCATGAAGAGGGAAAAGTACATAAAATTCCTTAATTGACTTGTCTTTTAAACCCGATTACATAAAATGGATGATTTGTGGATCACAGCTCTGCCAAGCAGAGCCACACCAGTCATCCACATCCTTTTCAACAATGAATTCAGTGGTTTAGAAAGAAATGTGGAAGCTGCATCTGAAAGTTAATATGCTAGGAGCTGCTCAGCGGTTTTGCAGTAGTGCTGAACACCTAGCCTGCCTTGGTTAGGCCAGAATAGATTAGGCTCTTGACCCTACTATTCTTGTGATTAGAGGGGTTGATCACAATTAAAACATAGTCTCAAGAATTCATTTTCCCCTTGGTCAGATTTTGCTTGCGTGCTCAGTCCCTCAGTCGTGTCTGGCTCTCTGTGACCCCATGAACTGTAGCCCACCAGGCTCCTCTGTCCGTGGGATTTTCCCTGCTAGAATACTGGAGTGGGTTATCATTTCCTTCTCAATTATTTTGATCCTTTCATCGTTTGACTTTTGAGTCTTTATCAAGCTCCTCCCCTACATTATTACCTTCAAGTTTTAAGTCCAGATTTGTGTTGAACTTCAGATTATTTGCAGTATGCGGTCAGCTCAAGCCTGTTAATCTAGTCAGCTAAAATACAGATGAGCTGTATTTTTTCTCTTATTTGCTGCTTTGGTTTTCATATACATAGACTTAAAAATATCACCCAAAGGAGTATACAACATTTAGTACTGATACTGAATGTGTAATCTATTTGTGGAGCTAGGTTTTTGACTGGTAATACTTGACTATATAGGAGGAAGAAATAGACTTTCAGTAAGGTAAGAGTGTTGATGGATTTTACTGAATCAGACTGCTCTCTAGAAATGGAAAAGATAGCCCCTGTGAGCCCTGACTGGATTGATAAATGTGGTAAACACACTCAGATTAGTCAGAGGTCTCAGTTTCTTGCTTTAGCAGCCACTAGAAGCGTTTCCTTAAAGTTGAGAATCTGCAGGCTTTTTTTGTAAAGGCTCAGACAGTGTTTCAGCTTTGGAGGCCATATGGTCTCTGTCACAACTATTGAGCTCTGCTGTTGAGGCATGAAAAAGAGCCATAGGCAAAAAACAAGTGAACGTGGCTGTTTTCCAGTAAAACTTGCCTTGTGGATACCAGAAACTTGAATTTCATGTAATTCACATGAATCACAAAATCATTTTCTTTTGTTTTTGTCCCCCCCCAAATCATTTAAAAATGTTCAGAAGGCATTTTTTTAGCCTTTGGGCCAGATTTGGTTCACAGGCTCACAGGCTATCGTGTGGCTCTTCTGATCCCGTGATGAAACCTTCCTGATCTGCCAGTTTCCCTAAAGACATCACTCTGCCACGAAGAGTCTAAACTGGCTATGTAGAAATCTGGCTAGATTGGCTCCCTTCATTTCTGATAAAGTAATACTCCCATTTTGGAAAGCAGTTAGAATATATAAACAAAGAAATATAGACACATGTATGTGTTTTACATAAATGAGTATGCATGCATATCTATCTAATATATACAAACATGCATGAATGAAACGACAAGTTTTAGGATTTTGATTCTAGAACAATCCATAATTTATGTAGCTTTATCATAAAAATAGACCTGTCTTAATTACTTAAAGTTGATCTTTTAAGAGCATTTTCTGACTTTTTAATGAGCATCTTTTACTTTTGGAACATCATTTCTTTTTTATTATACTCATTCTTTGTTACACACTTTTTCTCACCTACAGCCCAAGAGTGTTCGCTGGATGATGACACCATTCTAATACCAATTATAGTTGGTGCTGGTCTTTCAGGCTTGATTATCGTTATAGTGATTGCTTACCTAATTGGCAGAAGAAAAAGTTATGCTGGATATCAGACTCTGTAACACTAATCTACGTGATAATAAAAGCAAGTACAAATTCCAACATGCAATACTATTCAACTTAAGCTATATACAGTTTACAGTGCGATCTTAAAACAGATGGTATTGGGGGATTTCAAACTCAAATAGATAAAAAACACCCCTAAAATGATAAACTATAAATTAATCACATGATTTTGGCTTTTCCAACTAAGGAATTTAAAACATTTTTATAGCGCCTCCCCCCCAAATGTGCAAAATCGCATGGATTATAGATTCTGTTTTACATTGTCTTGAATTAATATTTCATTGTTGTCACTTTAGATATTCTGATTAGAAATACACAGTGTAGGAAAAAGAGCTTAACCCCCTGCCCACCCTCGTATGTAGTCAAATTGAGACAACACATGCTATGGTGAATTTGTACTTGCTCATTTTGCATTTCTTAGTGATTTTGTTTGCAGGTTAACTTAGCTGCTTTGGCATTGCTGCATATTTGACTATAAGAGATATGCCAATAGATGTGAACAGGGTCTAATAGTATTATGTTCTTAGCAATGCATGCTTTTCTAATGCCTTTTGAGTACACTTGTACTTAATATGGCTGTAGTGACAAAAGATACAAAAGCTTTTAAAATTTTAGAATAGGTATTCATCTTACCATTGAGTCCTTTCTTTAAAAAAAAAAAAACAACTGGGTGATTCAGCCTTTTAAATGGTGAGATATAAGACTATTCCACCTGGGCATTTCAATCCATTTTCTAGATGCTTTAGAGATAATTGCTAGGCAGTGCCAATTTGGGGTGTTCTTTGTACCCATAAATTGGCCAGTACACACAGTGCTAATATTAATGTCACTAGATTTATGTAGCTTTCTCTTTAGTCTTTGAGTCTCCGTGTTGGTGGTAGTTTGTTTTATTTCCTTTTCTTATTTCCTTTTCCTTAAAGAAGAAATGCCAGTATGTCCTAGAACCTAGATAAAGAGCTGGACCTAACCCAAAAGTCTTGGTCTCCTTTTTGTTGACGAAAAAGCTGTTCTTCCTTTCCAACTTGCATTGATGGCTACATTTAACTAATGTGGCTTTCATGTTTAAATAGTTCAGTGCTAATCAAAGCTTATGTTATTATTTTCATTATGGTAGCATCATCAATTCACGTACTTCGTGTTAAGTTTTGTGCTCTGGGGAGAGGCACCAATTGTCCATTTCACCTGCACCACCTAATGTCTAGAGCCCCTCTCTAGAAAGCTATTTGGAGCTGCTTTGCCAGCTTAAGGCACTTTTTAAAGGCTAAATATAAATCTGATTTTTTAAAAAAAATCTTTAAATAATGTTTTAGTGTAAGATTGTTACCCTTATAGGAGTGGACAACGGTTCCAAGAGTATGAGCCTTAGATATTTCTCAAGAGTCAAAACAAAGCAGCTTTTTTACAAAATAAAAATTGGAAGCACAAGCAAGTGGCACTGGCTTAATGCTGTTAATGTTTCTAGAAATTTCTACCTTGAGATTATATACCTGATTCATATTAAAATACCTCTAATTAGCACTGTTTTATAGAGAACCTGACTTAATTGACTATTTTCATATTTTACATGGGCCAGTTTATATGCTATTACTCACACTATTATTCGTATAGCCACTTGTTCTTTGTATCTTTTGTAGTTTTGTTTTACTGGGTTTACATCTTGATGGTCTTAACACTCTATTTGGTTTCTGGGTGTTTCTCATGGGTTAGCATTTGTATAAAGAATCTGGTCCATGTAAATGCTTTTCATGTTTTTTTCCTCAAATGTTTAAACCACTAGTTGATGTATGGTATTTCTCTTCAGTTATTTGACTGTCCACTTGCTCAACATATTGCTTCTAAAACAAACAATAAAGATTCTTTTATTTCTTAAGGAAATTTGCTCACATTTCTTTCCTGTTGGCTAAAGTCTAGATTTTGTATACTATATAATGGCAATTTCTTCCAAAAGGAAAAACTTCAGAAATGCCTAGAACTAAATTATTTCCAGAATGTTCTGTGTATTACTGTCTAGGAGAGTGTGTGTGTGTGTGGTGTGTAGGTCCTTACTGATGTCGGGGTGGCTACAGAGTAAAAATCAGGTCGGGGATGAGATGTGTATGGGATGTATGTGTGTGTGTAAGCTCCCAGTTGAATCTAATGTGTAGCCAGTTAGGAAACCAATGATTTAGAATATTTTATAGTAAAAGCAACAGAGTATCTCTATACTTTTCTCAACACCTAAATTGAGGCTGATATTTAATATCTATACATTGCAGCCACACAAACCGAGCTATTGATCCAAGCCAAAACAGGATTGTATGTAATCTTTCTCTCAGATCACCTTAAAATGCATGAAACTTCCAATTTCTAGATGACTTCCCAGTCTACCTTAGTGTGTCACACACAACCATTTAGCAGCCTGGCTGGCTTTCCTCTGGATTACCCAGTTAAGCCTGTGACTGCCAGTTAATCATCACAGCTCTTAACTCTACTAGCAACCGTGTGCCTTTGGTCAAGCTACTCAACTGGGGTCTCTCAGGTTTTTCATCTGGGGCTTGAGGGTTTTCAAGTCTTGTTACTTGTATTTCTTTGAGTGAAATTCATTTCAGTGAAGAAAAATATACATCTGAGTATTTTTAGAAGAAACCTGATAAGCTACTTGTTAGGGATAAAAAACATATTTTCATCAAGTGTAAAACATACCATCTGAAGTTTATTGCATTTTTCTAGAAGGAATTCTTAAAAGAATCAAGATATTTTTAGGATTATAGCTTTTTTATTTCTATTTATTTAAGTAGATAATATTACATTGTCTTAGGCTCATCTTTCTCCTACTTATCTCCTGATCTTTTATCCTAGTACCTAATTTTCTGCATCAATAATTATCATATTTTTGAAACTAGTATAGAGTAGTTTCAAGTATCTTTTCAGATCCGTGTAATAAACTTCAAGCAGTTTGTAGATCTAAAAGGTATGTGATAAATGTCACATAAAAATGCGCTTCTTAATCCTGATTCTTCCAAAGAGAAATTGACTCATTGGTTTTAAAGAGGTGTTTGTTTTCTATTTTATTATAAATGTAAACATCTTGACTTTTCAACCCTCACCCTGAAAAGTGTATCTGACAAATTTCTGAACTAACATAAAATTGAAGATTAACAGCATTTAAAAATCTCCATGAACATTTTCCTTGAGATTTCAATGGCCATGAAATTTTACCTCTAAAATTCTTCACTGATTCTGTGATTATTAAACTCTTCCACTTTTCCATTCTCCAGAAATATTTTCAATATGGTCTCAAGTGAACATTAGGTAGATAGAGCAGGTCAGAATGACTTACAGAAGGAGATTTTTCTTCAAGATGTGATTTTATTAAAATTTATGTTTATCAAAACATCTTTCCATTACCTGAAGAATTTTTGCAGGTTGAATTCATAAAATCAATAGTTATTATAAATTAACACTTCACATACTAATTGAGAGCATTTTAGGTAAATGACAGCATATAGAAAGATCTTTGTATTAGTGGAATTGCCTTTTTGATCTAAGAATATTTGTCTTACATGAAAGCCTTATTGGCAGTATTTATTAAAGTCGTTTCAGTCATTTCAAATTGGGTCAAATACCCAATGTGAGAAAGAGAGGACTTTGAATTTGTTTCCAGAATAAGAAATTAATCTACTAATGAATTTTTAAAAAATCAAGTTATATAAAATCCAAGGCATAATATTTTATGGTACATGTCATCCAAGTGTTTATATGCTGGCTGGTAATTTGGGAAATTGAAGGGGAGGAGCTCACTGGGTGATCTTAACACCATAAATCCACAAAAGTCATATCTGGCAATCTCAGCTCTCCTGATTGTTAACAAAACCAAGAAGCAAGTGAAAAAGATTATTGAGCTGGCAGCCAAAGCTGATGTCACAAAGTCCATGAACTCTAGGATTGCTTATTGCTCCAGAGACTGGTGAAAGGCTGGCACATTTCCTACATGAAAATACAGATTTGCCTTGCACAGCTATTCATTCTTTTGGGCACAATTCTAATAAGCATAATTATCTGATTTATCAATCCCTGATAAATTGCAAGCAAGGAGGAGAATTAGGGCAGTAAGAGGCAAAGAAATGGAAAATAGAAGTTGTGGTTCAACATATTAGCTGCTTCCTGTCTCTGCAAACATACCACCCTTATACTGTTCCCTTCTTCTGGAGTCTCAGTAGGTTTTCTTCTGGTCAGTGCTTCTAGAATTGCATTTCTCCTGCCTCCCAGGAGGCATCTTCAACCTGTAAAAAACTGATGGCTTTTTCCTTGATCGTGTAACCACTTAAGTCCCTCCCACCCTGAAGATATCCTTTCTTGACCCTGTGTCCTTCTGTCTACCTTTTTTTTTGTCTACCTCTAAACTTCTCATAACAAATACTGTGTTCCCCATCCCAAGTTCTTGATCTCCTAACCAATCACTTCCCACTCACTCTTAAACCTGCAACAATATGACTCCTAGTCCCCAGCCTCTGTATTGCTTCAACCAGTGGACATTTCTCAGGCATCTCTAATAATTGACACTTCTCCCATGACAATGGAAACTTTATTTCCTTGGCTTCTGAGGCACCATTTTCTACCTACCTTTCCTACTTTTCCCTACTCCTTTTTTCTTCAAAGGGTTTTGTCCCTGACCCTCTTAATTTATCTGCCCTTGCTGAGAAATACCTCTGTCCCTGGTTTGACCTATCACTTAAGAACATCAGCCACTTGGTTAAGACGCAGGTATCTGAAGCTTGAATGTCTCCCTCTTGCACAAATCCCTCTTTACCTTCTCGCAATACACAGATTTTAAAAATTAAAAAACTAACCCTCACAAAAATAATTACATATAAAACTGAAATGCATATTATTCCTCTGTATTCCTTATCACCATGAATGGCACCAGCATCTACCTAATCACCAAAGCATGGAATTGGAGGCCATTCTATTATCTCCTACCACACCGCCTACATCCATTTGCTCAATTCTATCTTCTCATTGGATCTCTAGTCTATCCCTCTACATCTGCACATTACTGAGTTTAGGATTGAATTATTGGTCATCTGGCTTCTAGCAGTAGAGTTGCTTCCTAACAATACCTCCAGCCTTCCGTCTCCCATAACTTCTGAAACAAATATCCTGCTTAAAATTCTGCAAAAAATTTTTTTTGCTATCAGTGTAAGGCCAGATACCTAGAGCATACAATGCCTTTGTAAGCTGGTCCTAACATCCTATTTCTACCTCTTTTCCAAGAGTATTTCTTAATCCATTGTTTTAGCAATGCCAGCCTGCTTACATTTCACCCAAAGCCCTGTGTTTTGTTACCATCCATAGGTCCATACTTTTGTCTGTGCTATTTTCTATACCTGGAATGCCCTTCACCCATTACATGTACAGCTAATTCTTACTCATTCTTAATATCTCAACTCTAGTGTCACGTTTTTCAAACTATGTCTTGGATAACAAGGCTTGAGCAAATTCGATGACACTTTGTGTTCCCTGCCCCTGTTATATATAGCACATTCTGAAACTGTAACCACTGATTCTCTTGTCTGACTCCTATACCACACTGAAATCTTGAGGCTAACAGTTATTTAATCCAGGCCGGTTGATACCTTTCCTTACTACTAAGTGACCGCGTATTGCTCTGCATTGAGTCTTCTATCTGCTTTGCATAGTTGGTTATTTGGCTCATTTCATTATTGCTTCCCAGTCTGCGGGTCACCTGGCACTATGCTTCTTCAACTTCATAACGGTTTGCTTCTGAAAGCTCACAGCTTGATCATCAAGGAAAGGCTAAATATATTTATCCATTGTCTTCCATTTAAGAAATCTGGAAAGTAGGTGATCGTTTTGTGTCTTTCATCCAAAATGACTGCATTTGGGGGCAGGGGAGGCGGTACTTAAAAGTATGTTTTGGAAAACATACTTTTGGAAAAGTATTTATTTGGAAAATCACTTTCTTGGGACATCTCACCTGCTGGTAATGAGTGCCAGTGATTTGTTGTCTGGGTGTGAAAAACGAATGTGTGTGTTGGGAAGAACTGTCATTTTAACTTAAAGTGTACACATTAGAAATGTTGTCACTGTTTTTGTTCTCAATTGTCCTTTCTCCACATCTAGCTCAAGACTGCAGTGCAGATGACGACAACTTCCTTGTGCCCATAGCGGTGGGAGCAGCCTTGGCAGGAGTGCTTATTCTAGTGTTGCTGCTTACTTTATTGGTCTCAAGCGCCATCATGCTGGATATGAGCAATTTTAGAAACCTGCTTTCTGATTGATTGTATAAAAATACATGCACATAACAAGATTTTCTTCCTTTTCAGTTTTGAAATATTTTGTGAAGATAGCAAAACTTTAAGTCTTAAATCAGTCCCAGCATGTTAAGATCATTCTTTATTAGTAAAAACTGTAAATAGAACAGCTTAAAACTGAAAAAGCGTCGTGTTAACTGGTCCTGAAGACAAATTTGTTGAAAAGAACATGGGTGTGCCGTGTTTCAAGGTCTATCTTAAGAAGCCTTGGCCAAATTTGGATTCTAACCTAAGATGCCTGAAACTAATTAACATGGCCATTATGGAGGTTGAATGTGTAGTTGTCTCTTCATGGAATTAATAAATATTGTTTCACTACTGGTGTTCTGTTTTCAGTGTATAAGAACTATCCTGATTTAAACTCATCTCAGTGCCTTTGCATATAGTTAATTAAATAAATGTTGACGTGGCATAAATGCCCATCATATGCTTAAACTTGGTTTTTAGTTGAATGTCCTCAGGAATGTCAGCATTTTATGTGACTTTTGCTGACTTCTTTGAAGCTGAAGTAAGTATCTTAGGCTTGTGATTTTCCCCTAGGTATAAAACAGACCCAAGAGACCACAACAGCACTTCAACTGGCTTCAGAATTAAGAGCTTTTTAAAAAAATGTTTCCTTTTCAGCAGTATAAACTGAAAAGATTCAAACATGTTTGACCACTTACCTTTTTTTTTTTTAAAGTGTTTTTCTCTTCCTTGGATGCCCAATTAGCACTGAAAGATAGAAATATTCTATGAACTAATTGGGAGAGATTGTGTTGTGTTTCTCTACCTCATCTTGTTGATCTCTGGAGCATTAAAATCTATTTAGTGTTGTCATCAGACTGGTACTTATGAAATGTAAGCTAACAGCAATCTCAAAAGGCAGGCAGTGAGGCATAGCAACTAGGCTCTTAGTTTTTCCAAGACAGCCCCGGTGGGCAGAGCATAGATGGGGGTGTAGAGAGAAGCTGTTGGCATTAAAATGAGCCAGAGAATCAGCCCCTGTCGAAGCATGCTCCATGTTAGAAGTGCAGCACAGATACTGAATGTATAGACAAGTAAAAAGGAAGCTTGAGAATTTCACATTGAAGTGATTATTTTATTAATTCATTCTATGTATATCTTGTTCAGAATTTTTATAACTCACTAATCAGTATTTTGGCACCCAGCTATCAGTCTCAGAAAGCTTTCAGTAAAATACAGTAAATCCTTTTAATAAAAGCTATTGTCATTGCTGAAATTCATATTATATATTCAGAATGGTAGAACTTTTTATGCATGACAAAAATGCAAGAGGAGAAAAAGATAAAATTAGAGTAAAAAAGCAAGTTATTGTTTGATCATAAATCACACCAAATGCCACATTTGTTACATGCACGAGATTTATAAAGGACCTTAAAGACTATTTAGTCTATACCCCGTAATTTTTACAGAAGAAAAGTGGCTTCAACTGAGATTATATATCTAGTGGACAACAAAAGCATTATTATCATTTTTATTTAAAAGAGTCCCAATGAGATCTAATCACTCAATAGTAAAACTGGTTTAAACTTGAAACTCTGAGATTAACATTGGACATTTTGAGTTTCTGTACTAATTACTTCCAGTAAATGATACATGACACCAACTTTGCTTAAATATTTTTGAAGGTAATGTTAGCTTTTTGAATGCCTCCTATTTTGATCTGTTTGCTACGAAGCCTAAAATCTCCTTGGATGGGATCACAAACATGGGAGGAAAAGAGAAGGGAGTAAACACTTGTTGACTTTCTGATGTGTATCAGATATTTTAGAAATATAGTTTTTAATCCTCAGGTACCTTATAATGTAGGTATTGGCCCCCTTTTATAGATGAGGAAAGTGAAGCTCAGTTTAAATTACTTGACCAAGGTCCTTTAGCTAGTTCTTGAAGGAGTCAAGATTTAAACTCAGTTCTGTCTCAATCCAGAGCTCAGAATCTCACTGCGTGTGCACACAGCCTTCCTGGTGGTCCAGTGGTGTCCACTGGATTCTGCTTTTATTCCAGGCCACTGCTCAGCGAAAAATAAAACCTGATAGTTAACCTAATGCTTGTATGAAAAACATTATATTGCATTTTCTTGATCGTAAATCCTTTTTAACTTGAATTTTATTACTCATTCAGAATTTTTATTTATATTTTCACGACAGTTATGGCAAGGTAGGAAGGGAGTGGGGAAATACACAGGTGGTGGTTTTATTCTCTTTTCCCGTGGTGCTATTAGACAGTTCAGCATAAAGTCTTCCCATATTAGGCAAGCACAATTCTTTGTTTCAGACCCTTTCCCATTCCCCTTAACTTACGGTTTTTGTACTGAGGAATTAGGTGTGATTAAAGATGAAGTGACAGTGAGATACAGGAGGATTGGTTAGTTGGAAATGTTAATATTTGGGTGGATATAGTAAAAATAGAAGATCAGGTAATGCTCTAAAAGACTAACCTATGTACACATTGAAAATGCTTGTTTCTTGTTTGCTTGTTTCTGCTTAATTGCATTCCTTACTAACTTCCTTTCCTTGCTTTCTGTCTGTTCTTTTCTGACAGCTGAAGAATGTTCTGCTGACTCTGACCTCAACTTTCTTATTCCTGTTGCAGTGGGTGTGGCCTTGGGCTTCCTTATAATTGTTGTCTTTATCTCTTATATGATTGGAAGAAGGAAAAGTCGTACTGGTTATCAATCTGTGTAATCAATTAAATCTAGTAGGTTCTTTTATTTTTATTTTTTGGCTATCAGAAGTTATATCTTCCATTGGCTAAAAGCCAGAAAATGCTGTGCAATTGTTTGGGATATGCAGATTAACCTCAGTGAGTTGCTAGCTAACTTGGGCATGAGTAACACTCTTAGGACCAATTTCTGTTTTTTATTTTTCTATTTTTTGTTCCTTTGTAAAAGTGTAATTGAAAGAAAAATTGTGGCTTACAGTATCTTTTCTAGTAAATAATGATTTTAAGCCTCTGACTCCATTATGAAAGCATTGCTATTGAAGGGTAATTTTATATGTTGCAGTTACTTGTATTTTGCCTCTTTGACATTTGCAAAATCAAAGCTGTTGGAGAATTTAACTTGCTTCAGAAAATAAATTCAAGAACATAATGGAATTCATTTTCATTGGTGGCAAACAAAATTTGGTTTGTCATCAGACTTAGTTTTCCCAAGATTATTTAAATCTTGATTTTTCTGCTAGTTAGAAAGAAAGGAATGTTTTCCCAATATTGTATTTAATAGCAAAAGTCTGGCTGTTTTCTTAATTACAATTAGTGGCTACTCTATTTTAACAAGGACGTCTTTTTTTTCCTACTAGAGTTTGGAATATATTGACTATCTTAGACTTGCCATTTATGCTGAAGGTTGAAGTAAGATCTACAACCCTTTTTTTTAAAGGTGTTCATACCAAATCTTTTTTGCCGTATTGCACAACACAGCACGCGGGATCTTAGTTCTTCCACCAGGCATTGAACCCTTGACCCCTGCAGTGGAAGTGCAGGGTCTTAACCACTGGACCGCCAGGGAATTCCCTGGGTTATTTTTTTTTTTTTAGAGTTATGAATTAGAAATTTTTTTCCTCATGGAGCCTTACCTTGTTCAGAAAGTTACTTCATCCTCCACTAAAAAAGAACAAGACGAAGCTTTATTTTGTGTGCCGTCTGCACTCTCGTCCCCTGTATGAATAAGTTCTAATTGATAAATTTTTAATGTGTTGGTTTCTTTTTCTTACAACAGCAAGTGCTAACTCTAGAAACTAGTGGGCCCTGAAGTATCATCAGTCAAATGGCTGCCTGGCCAAAGCTGGACCAGGAATATTCTGTGAATTTGTTGATCTTGATAACAGACTTGTATCCCTGTAGGGACCTCTAATGGCTTGGCTGCTAGAGTCAGATACTAGAGGCCTCTCCTCCCAGTGTCTGCTTGATTGGCCAGGCTATTGAATCACCCTGTGATTTGGAAGCACAGTGCTGTATCTCTCTAGTGTGCAGCTTTGCACACTGTGATTCGTGTGATTCCCATGAAGGCAGATGCTGATTTTATTAAGCTATTTTCTCTCTATGTAACCAAAAAACAAGCATCTTCCAAAGATCTGTCTTCGCTTTAAAAACTTTTCTTGGATTAAAAAATTAGGCTTAAACCTTAAATAAAGTTTGTTATTAAATCCAAGGATAAGATCCCCATCTACCTCTCAGCACAGTGCAGATGCTCTCCACTGTATTGCTGCCATCAAGTGATGCCAGAACTCTGCCAATAATCGGGACTGGAAACTTCATTAAAAAAAAAAAATTCATCAACATCTTTCTTTACTATCTTTATATGTGCACCTCAAAGGCATATATTCCAAATTGGAGTAGAAAGTCAGAATGCTCAACTACACTTCCCTTATAGAACTTTCTAGTTCTGACTTGCAGACTTGAGCTGTCCTCGATTTGCTAAGTATATAAAGAATGTTTTCTTTTAAAATGTTTTTTTTTGTATGTGTGAAAACTATTGATTAGCTGTTATTTAGTCAGAGTGATGGCACCATAAAGAACAGTGGCTTCGTTTCAATAAATATTTTTGAGATGATTGTCTAAAAGCCAGGTTATTTGAATCAGCTTGTGACCTTGCCAGGTATATGGGCTGGAAAATTCAGATACATTTAGAAGTATGGGTTCATTTAAAAGTTTTCTACCTGTTGGGTAGGAGACTAACATCATTAATTCTTCAATGAGTATCATGGTTTTATCTTAGATAATTAGCAAACATGTTTAATTCTTGAGAACTAAGATTAATTAAAATATAAAATTATCAGATGGTTAGAACAAAAACTGCTTCAATTCCAATAAAATACAGGAAGCCCCAAATCTCAGTTCATTTTTATGTCAGTACAACAGTGGATCAGATAGTGGGGCTTTGAACTCATGAATATAAAGAATTACTTTCACCTGAGCTGCTTTGGAAGAACTGATGCTTGCTGCTACCTAAAGTTTTGGATATATCAATATAGTGAACTAATTAATACCTACAAAATAAAGCATCTGTGGCACTCCTGTTTCATCTGATATGTGTGAATTTTAGATCGGTGGATTAAAATATAATAAAGATCATTCAATCTATATTACTATGGGTAACTTCATTTTTATTCCATGTTCTCAGTATTTAGAGGTTGGATTGGTTTGTATAACTGAGTTCCTCAAATTTTTGTGTCTCGAATTTTCAATAGGACTTACATAATCTCAGATCTGCAAATTTACATCGGGCAGTCATTAAGGCATTAGAACATTTAATGTAGACATCTCAAATATGGGGACCTATATGGTCATGAAAATTCCAAGATATTGAAAATAAAATATAAAAATCAAATTTAAGAGCTTCATAATAATTGTACTTTTAATATATATATCTGTCTGCATCGATAAACTGTATTCACTGTTGAAATTGGTTCCATTCTGAGCAAGATAAACACCTCAGGGATATGACAGGGGCAGAAGAGGAGCTGTCTATTTTCTGAAAATTCCTTTGAATTCCTGATAATCCAGTCTAATGCTCAAGTGTTATATGACTGGATTAAATGGCACACATTCCTTTTTTACTTAAGAGACATTTTTGGTGGGAGGAGGAATTGAACTTAGCATCTCTCCATTGTTCTAAATAATGGAGTTTCATTTTCTGATTGTTAAATGTTTAATGGGCTTTGATTCAGTCAAAAAATGGCCTTACCTTGCATTTGTGGGACTGGGGGTGGGGTTGTCTGTCTTCTCTCAGCTGAATATATTTCATAACTCTGCACCTCACAAAACCCCTGAAAGAAGCACATTATAGATAGCAAGTTGAGTGTTTCCATATATGTTGCCATCTAAAAAGTCAATGTGGAGGTCCATCTTTTTTAAGTTCAGTGTATATATTGTAAGTGGTAGAACAGCCTTTAGAATTCGAAGGAAATGTTTTGCTTTCTCTTTGCTGTTATTGTCTTTTTACTGTATTTTGATGGCAGTGTAAATTTGAGTCCATTTCAAGAGAGTGTGAATAGGAAAAATCTTGGCATCCACTTCATTTTTAGAGGAAAATGCAGCTATAGTTTTATTGAGCAATTACAGTCCTGTGTACTTTATACACACATTTCATTCACTTAATCCTCACAGCAACTCTCTGAGGTTGGGTGGTATCATTCCCAGTTTACAGAGGAGATAACTGAGGTTTGAGCTGTTATTTAACAAAAGTCCCACAAAGAGTAAGTGATGAAACTGACATTTGAACCCAGTTCTGTCTGCCTTCAAAGACTGTGCTCTTCACCACCATGCATCTTGGCTTCTAAGAAAGAATAGATTAAAAAGAAACATACCTTACATTAAATGGTTACAGAAATCTGACTTCTATACTCTTCTGTCCCGCATGAAGTCACCCTATAAATGTTCTTCAGTGTTCTTAAAATAACTTTAGTTCAGCCCAGTTGAAGCAAGAGTGAATGTGGTGGCAGTGTGCGTTGTGAAAGATCAAACCAAGGCCAGTTTGTGCTGCACCTTGTTAGAGATGTTAAGCCCTGAATGTCACTGTTTTTCAGAGTAGCCTCATCTAGTTATTCTGATCACGTATCATTATCATTCTGTCCTCAAACTGTTCTGCACCATGAATCATTCTGACCGTGCATTAGTGTGTTTAAGAGACTAAATGGATCTGTCTCCTCACTTTACCTAAATTAATGTCATCCCTACCCCCCAGCCATCCCCTAACTTTAAGTGCAGTGTAGCCATGACACTTGGCAGTCCTTGCTGGGTGGTTCTGAGCCCCGGAATGCAGTTCCCCCTACTATCTAGAGCCTTTCTGAGAGGGCACTGAAACATGTATATCACCATAGGTAAAACAGATAACCAGTACAAATTTGATACATGAAGCAGGGCACTCAAAGCTGGTACTCTGGGACAACCCAGAAGGATGGGGAGGAGAAGGAGAAGGGGGGGTGTTCAGGATGGGGGAACACGTGTACCCGTGGCTGATTCATGTCGATGTATGGCAAAAACCACCACAATGTTGTAATTAGCCTCCAATAAACAATTTTTTAAAAAGAAATCCTCGTTCACATTTTTGTTAGTTGCTCAGTCATGTCCAACTCCTTGTGACCCCATGGACTGTAGCCTGCCAGGTGCCTCTGTCCATGGGATTTTCCAGGTAAGAATACTGGAGTGGGTTGCCATTTCCTTCTCCAGGGGATCTTCCTGATCAGGGATTGAACCCATGTCTTCTGCATTGCAAGCATGTTCTTTACTGCTGGGCCACCAGGGAAGCCCTTATTCACCTATTTATTTTCCAGCCATAATGTGCAACTCTTCCGCTCCCACCTTATCTGCTCTCCTATACTCCCTCCTCTCCAGCCATACTGGCCCTCTTGCTACTCCTCAAAGACCCTCACAGTGTCTTCCCTTCAAGGCCCTTGTGTTTGCTCCGCCTTCTACCTGGAAAGATCTCCTAGCTACCCTCACGGTTCATCCTCTAATCCCATTTAGGTCTCTTCAAATGTCACCTAGTCAGGGAAGCATTCCTTGACCACTATATAACTCCAGGGTCCCCCCCACCCCACACCACTTCCCATCCCCTTTAGTCTGTTTCACTTATATTACTTCCACCCGTTACCACCCGTTACTTGCTAATCTGTATTTCATGTATGCTTCCCACTAGAAAATAAACTTCATGAAAGCAGGAATCTGCAATGTTTACTAGGCTGTTCCAGTCTCGAGTGCCTGACACATGGTTCACACTGAACAAATGTTTGCTGATGGATAAGTGGTCATTTTTTTGTAGTAATAGCTAAACACTTACTAACTCCTTAATACCTGTTTTATCAAATCTAAGATGCTATCAGTTGTAAGATAAATACTTGTTAAACTGTGACAGGCCTACTGTTTTCAAAAGTGTGAAAAAAATGTACATCTTAGAGTTGATATGCATCAGGCACTGTGAAGAGTACTATTCCTGCATTATAACACCTACCATTAATCCACTGAATGCATCTGGGATTCAGAGCCAAGCCGTAAGCATGCTACCATTACAACTTCCCTTCAGTATGACATACTGCTTCTTATGTCATCTTCAATTCCAAAAACAAGTCTGCGGCTATGATTTTCCATTTTAAAGCAGACTAATATTCATGTGTCCTTTTTAAATGCTACATAGCATAGCATGGCAGGTATATCAGAAAAGAATTTGCATCCTTGCTCTTGACACAGAGCAGGGTGATAAGTAACTTGGACAAGTCATTCAACCTCTCTCAGCTTAGGTTTCTCCATTTTTAAGAGGGAGATGGTACTGCTTTCTACTTAATAGCTTGTAGGGTTTTAAAGGGAATTAAGTAAGATAATGCCACCAAATTTACAAAGTAAGCTCAGATAAACATGAGCTTTTAAAAAATCATATAGGTTGGAATCTTCTTCCTAAAGATGATAGATGTCACATGTTTAGACAAGATCATGGAAAGAGAAAGTGAAGAGAGAATGAAAAGTGAAAGTGAAGTCGCTTAGTCATGTCTGACTCTTTGCGACCCCATGGACTGTAGCCCACCAGGCTCCTCGGTCCATGGGATTTTCCAGGCAAGAATACTGCAGTGGGTTGCCATTTCCTTCTCCAGGGGATCTTCCCAACCCAGGGATCGAACTTGGGTCTCCCGCATTGTAGGCAGATGCTTTATTGTCTGAGCTACTAGGACAGGCAGAAGAGAGAATAGGGCTGAGATAAAGCCTTAAGCAGCAGAAATCCACTCAAACTAGGTTATAAAAAGAGCAAAGAATTATGAAGTGATTGTATAAGTCTCTCAGAATCCAGTCGAAGAAGTACATTTGAGACTCAGGAATAAATTATAAAGCAACTGAGAATGTAACAGGTGATAACTACCAAGAAAATTTAGAAAAAAGTGATAACTTTACTGCATTTATTAAGTGTTATAAAGCTCAGATTAAGTGTTCTATGGATATAACAATAGGCCAACAATTTAATGGATAACATATATACACACACTGTATTTGGTATTTGATAAAGATGGCCCTTTCAGATGAGTGGGGAAAGACCGGAACATTGAAAATTGATGCTGAGCTACTAGGTTGATTATTTTGGGGAAAAATACATTGAGACCTACCTCTAACCAATACTTCTATCAAAATGCCACCACACACAAATTTAAAGATAATCTACAAACAAGGGAAAATACCTGGCATCCTAATTATGACAAAGGGTTAGGTTAATATCCTTACTTTCAAATAAAAGCAAGGTGAGTATTCCATGAATACACTTAGGATATGAGTAAATCATGACAGAAGAAATACAAATGGATAGGTAATTTCAAAAAATATTCCATCTTTCTATGTAAGCAAAGAAATGCAAATCAAACTAAGATCTTTCAAACTGGTTAAGATTTTTTAAATGATTATATTTACTATTAGGTTTTCTTCTTGTAGCTCAGCTGGTAAAGAATCCACCTGCAATGCAGGAGACCCATTGGGAAGATGGAGAAGGGATAGGCTACCCACTCCAGTACTCTAGGGCTTCCCTGGTGGCTCAGCTGGTAAAGAATCTACTTGCAATGTGAGAGACCTGGGTTTGATCCCTGGTTCAGGAAGATCCCCTGGAGAAGGGAAAGGCTACCCACTCCAGTATTCTGATCTGGAGAATTCCAGGGATGGTATAGTCCATGGGGTCGCAAAGAGTTGGACATGACTGAGTGACTTTCATGTTTATGTTTATTCTTGGGCATGATACAGAAGACTCTGCACACTAATATTGTTGAGAGTGAAATGAAAATTTGAAAACAATCTAAATGCCCAGTGAGAACTCCTTAAGTACAATAAATTGAAACACTGACATGACAGCATTTTACATGACCATTTAAAGTTACTTTCTCAAATAATTCAGATATGAGACAATGTGCCCCACTACTAATTGAGGAACAGATGCAGGAAAGGAATATGTACTGAATTAATCTGTTTTGGTAAATAAATCTCTGTAACTGCTCTGCCACCCCAAAAGTGCTTTTCTCAATTCCTATACCTTCCCACATATGGGGTACAGAGCCCACCATAGAAGGGATCCAAATTTGAGTCACTACTTTTACAGTTGAGGAGGCTTCAAAAAAATATGTACCGTATTGTCTTGGTGTATATAAATTGTGGTTCTATATACACCTAAGTGTGTGTGTATGTAAAGTAAATACATTATAAACAGTAGTTACCTCCAGGTTTGGGGATTGTACATGGTTTCAGTTGCTTTTCCTACTTCTGTTGTGGTGAATCCAGTTGACTTTGACAGTCAGAAAGGGCCTCAGGAAAATAATTTCCCAAGAGAGTGAGTTAGGAATCTCCTTGGTTCTCTCTCGCATCTTGCTCATAAATAAGGGTTGACTCGGTGAGAGGACAAAGCCTCCACTCCTGCCAGGTATCAGGGCTCTGCCCTCATTTGAAACTTGTTTCTATTAGAGGAAACTTTAGCATTGCTCACTAGTCTGGCTAGCTGGCATTTGCCATGCATTGGGCACAGCTCTCACCTGCACAGGGGTGCAGCACACGTATCACGGAGCAGTCTTGTTGCCTCCTGCGCCACCTGGCGGAGAAGGCGATGGCACCCCACTCCAGCACTCTTGCCTGGAGAATCCCAGGGATGGAGGAGCCTGGTGGTCCGCAGTCCATGGGGTCGTGAAGAGTCAGACACAACTGAGAGACTTCACTTTCACTTTTCACGCATTGGAGAAGGAAATGGCAACCCACTCCAGTGTTCTTGCCTGGAGAATCCCAGGGATGGGGGAGCCTGGTGGGCTGCCATCTCTGAGGTTGCACAGAGTCAGACATGACCGAAGTGACTTAGCAGCAGCAGCAGTGACACCTGAGCAGGGCTTCTCCCCATCCCTACACTCGCTGCCTGCAGAGGCCCCCGGAGGAAGGGTCAGCTTGGAGCCACGACTTCTGCAGCTGTATGAGACAAATGGGAGTGGAAGTGTTCATGGCAAGGGGCTCTGTGGAGGTGGGGCGGGGAGCGTAGCAGCCACCCTACGCTGCTCTGCTTTCTGCATTGCTCTCCCTGTAACTTTCAGCAGGCTGACACTCCTAGAAACCATGTCCACACTCCTTCCAGCACCTTCTTTTGTAGCATCAACACTCCACAACCAACCCTGACTCTTTGGGCACCTACACTCATTCCCTCTCCACCAGACTGGCTCTATGATTCAGTCCTTCCATTATAGTCAGATACATTCAGCAAGGTATTGACAGACCCTGTTAACTGCTAGTAACTGGTAAGGGTACAAGTTTGAGATTCTGATATAGCAGAAAGGGCATGGAGTTCAGTGCCAGGTGACTGGGGTGGGAACCCACGCTTGACCAACTCCCAACTAAATGACTTTGGGTAACTTACTGAGTTGCCACATTTGTTAAAATGGGAGTAAAATATCCTCCTTGAAGAATTATTAACAGAGGCATCTATTATACCTTTACTTTACAGAGCTGTCACCAATGAGAATAATAGCCGTACAGGGTCACATGGTGGACACTCTGCGGTATGAAAAGTCACACCATGGGCACCCTTTATACCCATTACCCCATCATCACAGAGATCCTAATGGTTGGGGAAGGGAGCCAACACTTTTTGGGGATCAGAGAAATTCAGTAGCTTGTTTTAGGTTACACAGCTAGTAATTGGTAGAGCAGGTGTATGAGCCCAGTCACTCAGGCTCTTAAACAACTTACCGCCTTTACCTGCATGTGTCCAGCTTGGGCACAGCCAACCTTAATGATTCTGGCCAAAGATTCATGCAGGTTGCTATGGAAAAAAGTCAGCCCTGAAACATTAGGTGATTATATTGAGCTACAGAAGAGTTGTACCTGGAGAATCTGGTTTCTTAAAGTTCTACAGACATTCCAATGGATATCAGTTGTGTTGTGGAGCCTTAAGTGAGCCAGCCATAATGAGATCCAGGGTGATTTGTTCCCATTACACTATGGGTACAAACAAAGGTTCTCAAACTTTAGTAAGCACCAGAAACACCTGTTAGACCCTACCCCCCACAACTTCTGGAGTCAGGAGGTCTGAGGTAGAGCTTGAGAATTTGCATTTGTGATTAAGTTCCCAGTTGATCCTGATGCTGCTAGTTCAAAAGCCATGCATTGAGAACCACCAGATTAAAATGTACTATTAATATTCCCATCTCATCTGTGTCCTGCCTCCCAGAATTCCAGGGAGTAATCAGCATACACAAGTATATCACAAAACCAGCCTCCAACCCAGAAAACTTAGCTTTGTGATGATGCCCTCGACGGTCCCCTTCCTCCCCAGCACCCTCCGAATAACCAAGGCCTCTCAGTAACCAGGACCCTGGGAGCAAGGACGCTGGTGGGGCAGTTTCATGTCTGTTCTCTGCCCCATGTGTCTCTACACCAAGCAGGGAGCCAGACCGTACCCCTTTTGCCTCTGGAAACATTCGCCATGTTAGCCGACTGGCTAAACCTGACTCTCCTCCAGAATCCTGAGCACCTTGATGGGATTGTGCATAGAAGGGAGGGGAGAGTGCCCTGCAGGGCAGAAATTTCTGCTCAAGGCACTTCTGGGAGACAGGGCCTCAGGGAAATGGCTTATTGGTGCAGAGAGGAAAGCTGGACACATCCCAGCCTCAGCAGAAGCCCCCTCCTCACCTCACCTCTCCTCTCCTCTCCTCTCGTGCCCCATGGGCCCAGGAGTAGCAGAGAAGCCCACCTTCAAGGACACGGACAGTGAGGGGAGCAGGGACAATCACAATGGACTGAAGACCCCACGGAAGTCCCTCCCCCCAGTTCTTGAGTAACTCACAGGAAGAGGAGGGGCCCTTCAACAGCGAATGAGATGGAATTCTCTAGTCACCTCGGTGCGATGGAGGGAAGAGGCAGATTTAAAACACCACTTCTGAGCAAACCTGCCCCTTGGTACACACAACACAGAAGACACAGCAGGTTAAGTGAACACTCTTTATTACTAGTTAGAAGCAGAAAACCTCAGACAAAGGCTGATCCTGGTGAACTGGAATCTCCTGGGGAAACTTGAGGACACCTCTTGTTCAGACTGGAGCCTGAACTGACTTCTAGCTCCTGGGTGCACCCTGGCTGCCCCTGGCTTGCAGCAGCTGCCTCAGGGGAGCAGAGCGCCTGAAGACACCAAGTAGAAAAGAAGGGCCCAGGGGCATTCTCAAGAGTGCCTATCCCAGTCCAGTTCATTTTTAATCTAGTTCAAGAAAGCACAATTCATAGCACAATGCCTGTCCTAGAAAATACATGTTATTCTTCATCTACTGTTGACTGAAAAAGGGCTTGGGATGGGAGAAGCCTGAGGCTGAGGGCTTGAGTGTGTAGCAAGACAACCCAGTGGTCTTTCAGAAAACCAGGAAAAGTTGCCCTTCTCAGAGGGGAATCAGCAGGAGTATGAGAAAAGTCCTGCTTGTACTTTTGTGAGGCTACATTCCCAATATATGCCCCTGCTCATTTATTTCCACTGGGATTAATGTGATGAGCAGTTCAGTCATTCAAATTCTTCCATGAAAGTCTGATTTTGCTCCCAGAATTGTAGAAATGAATCTTGACTTTATTTCAATTGGATTTACTTAAAAGCCACACTATATGTAAGGCAAAGAAGTTATACCTGATATAATTGGTATGCCAAATTAGGCTCTCTCCTGTCATGGAGCCTCTTTCATCCAATTGAATTAAAATGTGTACACCAGATAAAAACATACAGTAGTAATTCCTAGTACATGCTAGACAAAAACTGCTTGTTCAATGAATTAATGAATGCAATTTGACAAACTTGTTAAATCTCTAAAATTTAATGCTACCCTCCCACCCCTCTTTGAAACTTTGTCATTCTCTTTTCCTCAACAGATGCATTAAGCTTAACAAAATCTTGTCTGCCCTCCCTTGTTACAAGATGTGTGTCAGAATGTCTTCTTTCCTCTGATTCTTCATTCTTTTTTTCTGCTTCAGCCAGCTGAGATCTCACTGAGGCGAAGGCTGCTGAGAGCTGGAAGGGCATTTCGTGGTGATTCACACATGGGGAGCTGGATTTCCTTCAGCCTCAGATGAAAATCCTGGAGTTTAGAGACACAAAGAACAGGCCTAAACCAATGACTGTTATAAAAACAAATCAAGGAACAAACATGAACTGAACATGGCTGCAGTATACAGCATAACGATAGCATTCTCAAGGAAAAGCAGTGGTCCTAGAATAAAACATATCTTGTGTTTAAAAGCACGGTTATTCTAGCCAAAGACCTGGTATCATGGGGGAGAGGGGCCAAGAAGAATACAGGAAGGCGAAAAATAATGTTTAATCACATCAGCCCATATACCTTAAAGTGTCAACTAATTGGTAGCAGCCATCAACAGTCCACCACCTGTGAATTTAAATGCATTTGAATTTGAATTTAAAAAGAGAAATTTTCCTTTAAAAATTAACATATTCATTAGAACCTCATCTTTCTTTGAAACAATACACATATACACATGTATACATGTATAATATGAAAGTAGGGGAAGAGATCCATACGTAGAAACATATTGTATTAAAATGGTTATGGCTCATTCGTAGGATAATGAAAATTTTTGTTTGATGGATTTTCAAATTTTCTATGATGTAAATAAAAGTTTTTGATCAGAAGGGGACCTCCAGAAATTAATTTCTCTTTAGAATATGTCTCCATTCTTTTTCTACATCCCTGAATTCAGTGAGGAGCTTCTTTGGGGCAAGACTTCCCACCTCAGTTAGTATCTAGATTTTTTGCATTCATCGCAAGCCAAACATCAGGAAAAGTTAATCCCATTCTGTACCTTAGGCAGTCCCAATCCCTCCTCCTGAGGATCCCTCTTCCTAGGGTTTAAAGGCTTTCTTACCATTTGGAGTCCTGGGCATCTGATCCTGCGGTTGTTGATTCATTAGGTCATCTTGGAAGTGCCCCACAGGGCTTCTGAAGTGGGGACCTTCCCCTTGGCCTTCGATCCTCTGGTCCCACGGCAGGGCTACCTCTTCCTGGGTCACAACTACAGGCCACATAGCAGGTGCACATATCACCCCAGCAGGCATCTGGGGGGCCGGGAATGTGGCGGCGGCGGCGGCGGCTCCTTCGGCTTCTGAGAGTACCCTAGGTGGGGGAGGTGGTGGGTATGGGAAGGGCATGGGGTATGGCATGTGCCTCGGGCATGCCATGGGAGCTGGGGGTTGAACAACCTGGGCCCAGGGATCCTGCGCTCCCTGCACGTGCTGCACA
>SJXQ01008873.1:0-108770 GCA_006408695.1 Aepyceros melampus | reverse complement strand
GTATAATCATAAGGGATTTGATTTAGGTCATACGTGAATGGTCTAGTGGTGTTGCCCACTTTCTTCAATTTAAGTCTGAATATGGCAATAAGGAGCTCATGATCTGAGCCACAGTCAGCTCCCAGTCTTGTTTTTGCTGACTGTATAGAGCTTCTCTATCTTTGGCTGCAAAGAATATAATCAGTCTGATTTCGGTGTTGACCATCTGGTGATGTCCATGTGTAGAGTCTTCTCTTGTGTTGTTGGAAGAGGGTGTTTGCTATGACCAGTGCATTTTCTTGGCAAAACTCTATTAGTCTTTGCCCTGCTTCATTCCACATTCCAAGGCCAAATTTGCCTGTTACTCCAGGTGTGATATAATAATGGAAACTATTTATTGTACAATTGACCTTATGGGCTTCCCTGGTGGCTCAGATGGTAAAGAATCTGACTGCAATATGGGAGACCTGAGTTCAGTCCCTGGGTGGGGAAGATCCCCTGGAGAAGAGAATGGCTACCCACTCTAGTATTCTTGCCTGGAGAAGTCCATGGACAGAAGAGGCTGGTGGGCTACAGTCCAAGGGCTCGCAAAGAGTTGGACACAACTAAGCAACTAACACACACACTTACTCTATGCTAGGTTCTCTGCTAGGAATATGCATTATGTCATGGAATCCTCATAATAATCTTTATAAGACAAATATTGCTATAATTTATATGAGTGAGGAAATTGAGGCTTAGAAAGGAAAAGTAAATGCCCATGGTCCCCAGGAGGGTATAGACTGAACCAGGTTGGCTTTTTTCCAAAGGCCAAGTTCTTTGGGCACTAAGAAATACTGCCTTATTGTGAATTTCCTACTATGAAAAGGCAGCCATAACTTCTGAAATGTCAGAATGGTTTTATCCTTATTTAGTATGGACTGATGCCCTGCCAGAGTTCTTTTTTTCTACCCACAAGATACATCTCAGAAAGTTTCTTTGGAAGCACTTATTGCCTTTAGGAGAGTAAGTTTTCTTTGAGTCATTGAGGGCAGAACTCAAAAGTGTGGGTGTACCAGGAGGATGAGCAAATGGCTGCACTGACAAGGAAAGGCAGCAGCATCACAGCTTTTGTGTCTGAGGGTAGAAAAAGAGACTCTACTCAGTCCCCTGGGAAGGGATTAGGGGAAAGGGAAATTGATAGGGCTCTTGATCCATAAGATTGCAGGAATCCTGAGCTAATCTATCTGAGTCCAGCATCTAGGAACTGGCTGGTGGCTTGGCTAACAAGGGCTATTCAGAATGCTAGAAATGAGCCAGCACCTATGACAGAAGCCAGATAGAAGATACACACTGTCTTTTCAGTTCTGCTACTGCCACCCAGCTGCCAGCACCTCCCTCATAGTCACAGTTGAAGATGATGTGTCCTTATTCTGTTTCCAGCTACCTAAACTGAGGGTATGTTCTGATGACAACAGGAATGAAAATACTGCTGATGCAATCATATTAAAATGGCTTGTTATGTAATCAGCTATTTGACTGTGTCTATATTTGGCCACCTCATGTGAAGAGTTGACTCACTGGAAAAGACCCTGATGCTGGGAGGGATTGGGGGCAGGAGGAGAAGGGAATGACAGAGGACGAGATGGCAGGAAGGCATCACCGACTCGATGGACATGAGTTTGAGTGAACTCCAGGAGTTGGTGATGGACAGGGAGGCCTGGCGTGCTGTGATTCGTAAGGTCTCAAAGAGTCGGACACGACCGAGCGACTGAACTGAACTGACTGAACTGAACTGATATTTGGTTTTCTTTCAACTGATCTGACTGATTTCATCTAACAACAGATATGCATAACTTGGGGCATAATTTAGACATACTAGAGTCATCTATGAGGAACCACTGGAGTAAATCTAATAACTATTGGTGCATGCCATCTTATGCCATCTATATGCTTAAGGCAACAGGAGATCAAGGCAGAGTGGAAAGAGCTTTTTCTCCAAGTAAATTTAGGCAAAGATTTGGAAATTCCCATTTTCCATGCTCATGCTGAAAAGATTTGACCTCTAAAATTCTGATATTAGCTCAATTCAAGCTTGAAATATAGTGGAGTCTCACACACAGACACACACACACACACACACACATATGACCATAAGTGAATTGAGAAGAAATCAGAAAAGCTTCAGAGTAGAGTCAACCAGTCTTTAAGCTCTTCTAGGAGCTTCTTACCCCATCCTACCACTGGCTGATGGTCCATTTCTGGTCAGATTGGACTTCAGAGTTATTTTAGTGCACTACCTTGAATCTTTACTCCTGCCATCAGATGACTTGCATCTCACAGGCATGATCTCTGCCTCTGATGTACACTCTTTAAATTGCACCAGAATTAAAATGCTATTAAAGAGGATCTCTATTTTTGAGTGGGACCGGGGAGGAAATGAGTCTTATTCATCATATTCTTCCTCTGACCAAGACATCATCTAAAACACTGTTATTCATCTTGAAAATGCATTTTAGTAATTTCAATAACACTGAAAAAGCTGAAAGGCCTCCAGCATACATTCAGATTCTGAATTTGAACTGTGAATACCAAAAAGACTACACCAAAAGTATGCAATTTGCACAGGAATGCATCATTCCTTTGAAACTTTACCTTGATAAACATCAGTCAGCATTGTTCCTAAGGTGGCCTAGACCTTAATGCAATATGGAAATAAATGAAAATGGATCACAGATTCTTCTTATCTTTCTACTTCTGGGAAGTTTAACTTCATATAGCACAGGTTAATGGAAATTTCTAAAGGGAAGTTTTAAGGGAACTGGATGCCTCCTGGGGTTGTCAGCAATGGCTCCAGAGATGATGTTGAGCTCAGGGTTTTTCACATCATCCATAGGCATTGATGGTTAATCCTGAAGGAGTCAAGATCTGCCTCATTCATTTCAGACTCCACAGAGTCAAAAGTAATATCAAAAATGTGGCTTTCAGTAGAGGCTAGTTTCCTAGCAACAAAGGCCACAGGAAGTTGAGACCCATTAAGAATAAGAAAGAAACACAATGCTGTCATTGCTCTGATACATTGAAATAGCTCTTTAGAATGCTGAACTTTCAATTCATCTATCTTACAAAATTAATTACTGCTTTCACTGTGACTGTCTGTATATATGTATTAAAAAAAAGAAACAAGAAAGAAATCATAATGCTTTGTCAAAAAGCAGCAGCAGTGTAGTCTGAATTACACTCTTCATCTGGATTGAAGATTTTTGAAAAAGATCTGCATGCATTTAAATATCTTTTTTAAATGGTAGCCCTCCTTTTGAGTTGGAAATTTAGAGGATTCTTTGCTCTAAAATGGGAACTCTTTAGCATGTTTAATTTTCTCAGAATAGCGAATTAGCAAATAAGATATTTGGGTGTTTAATCTCTAATCTACATAATAATAACTGCTCTCAAAACAAAATCATCTATTTTAAATTCTTAGTGGGAAACCACTTCACACGAATTTTAGAGGAAATGTAATGCTTTGCATCCAGAAGACCAATATTTACTTTCCAGTTTTTGTAGAGCTGTGAATAATAATGAGTCATTCTCCTCCAGATCTGAGCTTTTCCTCGAAGAGAATTTAGACAAAGATGGAGAAACTCTCATTTTTCATGCTCATGGTGAAAAGATGTGGGTTCTAGAACTTTGATGTTAATTCAATTTAAATCATGTTGGAAGGAGGAGTAGAAGAGGGAAAAGGGCATAAGAAGAAAGAGAAAGAGGAGAAGGAACAGGAGAGAATGGTTGCTTTCAGAGGTTAGACTTGTAGACTCATGGGTACAAGTAACTGCAGTGGTTAGTTTAGAACACAATGACTGAAACTGCCTACCCTGGCAAGGCACTATAGTAACCATTTGTGTGAGCTATTTTATGACAAGATGTCCTGGTAAGGAACAAGAAACTAACAAGCCACCACCAATCAGAAGAGTTCAGGAAAGGTCAAAAGGAGAAGTCACATGTCTGACCACCTCCCAGAATTATTCTCGCTGGCATCCATCTTGGCTGAACAATGTGGGCGCCACAGGAAGGACTCTCAGTCAGAATGATTGGCCAAAGACAACGCGGAAACTAATCCCATCACCATAAAACCCAAGACTGTAAATCACATGGCAGAGCAGTTCTCCTGGGTTGCCTTACCCTACTGCTTTCTCCCTGGGCGCCCCTTACCAATAAAGTCTCTTGCTTTGTCAGTGCGTGTGTCTCCTTGGAAAATTCATTTCTGGGTGTTAGACAAGCGCCCTACTCTCAGCCCTGAAAGAGATTTCCCTTCCTGCAACAGTTATAGAATAATACTTAATCAAATGGCAGCCATTTATTGGGTGCTTACTGTCTTAGGCTAAGAGCTTATACCTATCATCTAACTAATCCTCACATCAATCCATGAGGCATATTCTGTTATGATTTCTATTTTCCAGAAGATAAAACTGATACTCTGAAGTTAAATGACATGCCATAAGTTTCCCAGCTGCTAAATGGAAGAGCCTAATTTTGCTGACTAAGCTCCGTCTAGTCAAGGCTATGGTTTTTCCAGTAGTCATGTATGGATGTGAGAGTTGGACTGTGAAGAAGGCTGAGCGCTGAAGAATTGATGCTTTTGAACTGTGGTGTTGGAGAAGACTCTTGAGAATCCCTTGGACTGCAAGGAGATCCAACCAGTCCATTCTGAAGGAGATTAGCCCTGGGATTTCTTTGGAAGGAATGATGCTAAAGCTGAAACTCCAGTACTTTGGCCACCTGATGTGAAGAGTTGACTCATTGGAAAAGACTCTGATGCTGAGAGGGATTGGGGGCAGGAGGAGAAGGGGACGACAGAGGATGAGATGGCTGGATGGCATCACTGACTCGATGGACTTGAGTCTGAGTGAACTCTGGGAGATGGTGATGGACAGGGAGGCCTGGTGTGCTGCAATTCATGGGGTCGCAAAGAGTTGGACACGACTGAGCGACTGAACTGAACTGAATTTTGTAATAAGGAATAATAGAATCTCACTGCATGTTGGATCTATTTCTTTTACTTTAACCTTTGCTCTTCATTGCTGTTAGTATAATCACTGAAACGATGCTGTCTATAAGCTATAAGTATATATATTGGCCTGCCTCCATGAACCTTGCCCCACTGCCTGAATGTTACACTAAAGTGCCTTTGTTCAGCTCACAGGGAGAAATTCTGACCCTGCCCACTTGTGAATGGCTGCAGAAAAGAAGAAATCAACACATTCCCTCCCTGAGGCTGGCCAAAAAGAAGGTATTCTGCAAGAATTATGGCCTTTTTACTTTACTTCCTCACCTCCTTCCCCTCTCTTTTCTATAAAGGAAACTGGCATCCAGACCCTGATAAGAGGTACTCTCGGACACTAGTCTACCATCTTTGTGAATGCCAGGCTTCTGAATTAAGTCACTATTCCTTGCCTCAACACCTCATCTTTATGTTATTGGTCATGTGGCAAGCAGACTGAGCTTGGATTCGGTAACAATTAGAATTCCTGAGCTTGTAACCAGCATTCCTAAACAGTTTTTAAAAAATATATGGGTTGCCATCTGTTAACAGTTTGTTATTTACATTTAATGGTTTATCTAATTTATCTCTGAAAACAAGAAACAGAATTTGGATCTAGTCCGTCCATTGCTGAGTTCATGCTAATTATCACTTCTCTACTGTCCTTCCATTAGGTCCTCCAAAAATAGTTTTCAGATTTGCTTAGGATGCCCTCAGAGGTTCAAAGAAGATACTTCATAGATTGCATAAACAATGGTTTATTTTTAGCCTCTGCCAAAATTTAAATTGCCTGAGGACCTCATTCATTTTAAATATTGAGGCTCCATCTTAGATTTCACTTAAAAAGAAAAAGAATAAACAAAGAACAAGATACTATACCACAATTTAAGTGAATGTCTTTCATCCTTCTCTCATGTGGACTCTGCCTACAGGGCTGTTAATCCTCCAACTAAAGCTGAATGCTTCCTTTTATATATTTTCTGTTTATTTTGCATCCAGATATTTGAGGCATAATTAAGACTATTTCCTCAACTCTGGCTTCCTTTCCTGAATGACTCAACAGTCTTAAAGGAACCAGAAAACATACCGTTAAAGAATGACTAGACAAGAAAATATTTGTCAAGTAGAGAATTAAGTAATTCTGCCAGGAAATAGGGTATCCTTCTTATGCCTTTTCGTATACATATGTTTTGCATGTTCACTCTGAAAAGCTAGGCAAATCTCTTCTTTTTCTCTAAGACCTCAATGGTAAAACAGGTATAACACTAACCTTTCAGATGCTATGATGTTGAATAGGATAAAATAAGTCACGATAAAAATTTGCAAGCCCAAATTTTGCTGTGCAAGAAATGTATTTTTTCAGATCAACTAAAATCTTCTCCAGGAGTCCACCCAGTAGGCTGGTGTGAAATCAAGTACAGCCACCTCTAGAGATCGCCCTCCTTTCCTTTCATCATCCTACACCTGTCAAAGCATCAAAGACTCCTCCAGAATTTCACCCACTCTGGATGCCAAGAAGACATTCACTACAGGTCTGGTGGCTCTGCTCTATCTTGGCACTCCTCGGGCACAGATTCTCAAAAAACAAAATATTCTGACACTTGTTAACAATGCTAAGGCAGGAATGTTATGATGTATGTAGGAACTACTGCAATGGGGTTTTGCAGTAGGGGAGAGATTGAGCTCAGCTCCAAATATGACAAAGTGGGGATTATAGCCAAGGAACAAAGAAGGGGGAAGGGGTTGGTGGATGGAAAATTATTAGGACAGAGGTTGATGTGTGTGAAAGTAGCTCATTCACACACATGTCTGACTCTTTTTGACCCCATGGACTGTAGCCCACAGGCTCCTTTGTCCATGGGATTCTCCAGGGAAGAATACTGGACTGGATGACCATTTCCTTCTCTGGGGGATCTTCCTGACCCAGGGATCAAACCTGGGTCTCCTGCATTGCAGGCAAATTCTTTACCATCTGAGCTACCAGGGAGGCCCAAGAGAAGGTAATTCTTGCTAAATTGACCTAGCTGGATTCTTACTGAAGGCTGGCCAGGGTGCTTAGATATTACCAGAGAGATGATGATGATGGATGAATTGAGGCAGATATTGAAGGTTATCAGAATCTTGAAAGTGGGAGATTCTGGCTAAACTGCCATAGCAATATTCTTGCTAAAATTGGACTCTATAAGGACAGAAACAGTAGCCCAAGTTTGGGCCTAGTCAAGCAGAAGGTTCAGAGGAGTCTGACTAAAATGTGGTCTAGGAGAGAGTCTTTGAAAGGATTGCCACAGAGAATTAGAGTCCTGTAGATGGACGTTTACTTTCCTATGTATATTCGGAAGCCAGCTCCTGAGACCACCTTCACAAGGTGGAGGGCAAGATGGGGGGTGTGTATGCCGTGCACAGTACTGAGCTCAGGCTTAGACCCTCCCCCAGGTGGAGGTGGGGAGAGTGGAGGGCAGTCAGTATCATCTTTAAAGCTGAACTGTTTATCAGAACCAGGGAGAGCCATTCTTGCTTCTGGCCTTGCCAGAAACTTCCATGTGTAAAGAGAACGTGAACTTGACTAGAACTGGAGGAAGAATGGTACAATTATACACAGCAAAATGCACAACAGTACCACAATAAGAAGCTTGTGCCCCATATGTACAGGATCTAGTTCTGGATTCATCCCACAGCAGGAGCTCAAGAAGGGGCCCTATTTTCACTCTGCTGTGGGTAGTCAATCTCCCTGGTAACTAATTTTCAAAATTCTGTTTTGTTTGGTGTATTATAGCAACACAGACTCTCTTCTAAGGAGAGCTTATAGAAAAGTCTCATTGTTTGGCGAGAAAGAAAGAATAAAAGGACAGAGTTTCTGCCCTGGTGATCCCTCCTGCTCTCTGCTTCCAAGAAGACCTGGAGCCACTAGGACACATGTAGGAGCCGGCGCCCTCAGTTGGGACTGCTGCATTTCTCCAGTGCATATTACCATATAGAATACCCAGAAAACAACCCTTCATAAATGTCTGCCATCGCATTTCACTGGATTTAAGATAAATCAATTTTAAATTGACAAATATACTAAGTCACTGATTATGAAACACACAATGTATTTCAGCTCTGTTAAAATTTGAAAAAGATACATGCTTTAGAATGATGGAAATTCAGTCCTAAGATGACTTTTTAGGCAGTAAAGGAAAACACAATCCAAAGCAAATATTTAAGGAACATTGCTTAAATTTTCCTGTTTTAATTGACAATCCTCTCTATGCTTTGATGATCAAATGACACTTTTTTGTTTTTACAACTAAGTAAAAGAGGGATAAAGTATGGAGTGCAAAGAGTACATCAGATTGCAGAAAATCTGAAATATTAATTTGGTATGGGTAGATGGTCCATTTAAACTGTTAACTCATACAATTCAAGATAAAAACAATGGACTAAATTCTTCATAATATATCTAATAATACCCAGATACTACTCAAATACAACTCTAGAAAGTAACTATACATTGTTCATTTAATACCTTAAGGGAAACTAGGTACATTTGAGGAGCAAAATAGCTACACAACAAATATTATAAAGCCTCCTTCTTGTGAATTAATTTTGAAAACTGAAACACTGCTGCGTGCAGATCCTTGATAAACACAGCCTTAAAATTATAAAATTAGTTTTCACTGTTTTTATACTATTATGTTTTACATTATGTTTAATTTTTATGACCTGAAATCATAACATTCCTTTTTTCTTTAGAATCAGATTTAGGGACTATGAAAACAGCATAGGGAGAAGAATAAATGTTAGGGCCAATGGCTTCTCCCTGAGACTCCACTACAGGCAGGAATTGCCACAAATAAAGGATAGGTGTTCAAAGGGCATGGAGAAATCACAAAAACATAATAAATGCCCACTACTGAGCAAGACCCAACATTCTGACTCTATAGCTACACCATGGGAACCTACAGGCTGATAAAGGCACTGCAGAGGTCCTTCTGAAGCTCTTAGAAGGTTGAAGGGGTCATTGGCCCATCCTTTAAAGAAGCATGTAATTATCCTTCTGTAGAAGGCTTTGACATAAGCAAGCCACAAATAGTCTCATAAGTTGAGGGAAAAGACTCAAAACCTTTGATGCCCCTCTCTCTCTGTTCCAGTTTATATTTCTTTGGGTTCAAGGACAACTGAAATACATCAGATACCAGATGGTTAAGACTCTATTACATTTTATTTTCTCTGTCGTGCACTGTATATTTCAACTTTCTTACCTTAGTTTTCTCCTTGAAATTTATTTTCCATATCTAATTTTGTATCTTGTTTCATGATATATGTTTCTTTGGGATGTCTAAAATTCTTTTTAGAGTAAAAAGTTACTATGGAATAAACAAATTATGTAACTAATTCAGCTCAAAACTCCCTTTCTTGAACATAGCTTGAAACTTCGATGCATACTAATAAAGTGCAGAAGTTTCTAGTATCTCAGATGTCTACCAATGGATGATCTATCATTCTCACCATATTTCAGAGGTGATGTGTTTATCAAACTCTTAAAAATTTATTCTTCCTCAGTTGGGAAGGTGGTGACATTAACTGCCAATTATGGAACAATCACACCAGGCACTGTGTTAAGTACTTCAGGGAGATTACCTTGTTTAAACTTCACAGCAATCCTAAGAAGTAGGTACTAGGAATACACCTACTTTATTAATAAGAATGCTGACCAAGCTTCAAAGCAGTGAAGTAACTTCATATATTCAGATATATTAAGTGGCAGCACGGTGCTTAACCAATTTCAACAACTGACACTCACACCAGAACCACCATGATGAGATGTCCAATGTGATGGGGAGGAGGAGGAAAAATCAGGGCCTGTGGCCTTTCTGTACATCTGAACAACTCTCCTCAGCTACATGGGAACTTTGCACAGAGCGCTGAGACAGTCTGTTACACAGAGCTTTCCTGGTTGTTCTTTGTGGTGATAACACTGCTTTGCAGTAAAGGGATAGATATATTTTGATGCTTCAACAGGAATGTGAAAGGTAATCAGAAATTCTCATCCACTTCCCCGGTAGTCCAGTGGTCAAAAATCAGCCTGCCAATGCAGTAGACACAGGTTTGATCCTTGGTCTGGGAAGATCCCACATACCCCAGGGCAACTAAGCCCATGCACCACAACTACCAAGCCCACACACCTGAGAGCCTGTGCTCCACAGTGAGAAACCACTGCAGTGAGAACCTGTGCACCGCAACTAGAGAAAAGCCCCACTGACTGCAACTGCAGAAAGTCTGCAGCCCAAAATAAAACACATACATAATCTTTCAAAGGATTCTTATAAAAAAAGAAGCAGAAGAAATCTTCATCTAGAAGGCACCATGCCTAACACTGTCCTAAACATGAGCAGGATGACCGTACACCACACCTCTGCCCATGTAGGCCAGGAGCCTAGAAAACATCAAGGCTGAGTCAGCAACTCTGTGCCTTCTTCCTTACAACCTAAACTTTGACCTCTCACATGGCTATGCATTCCAATAGTTATTTTTCCATTCCACAACTGAGTGTTTTAGGTGTCTGAATTGTGGAGATTAAAGGGACCCCAAGATCATCAAGCCCAGGCTCTTTATTTTGAAAATTCACTTAGCAAACAGTACTTTTAGAGTACTCAGTATTCTACTGTGCTTCTGGCTTATGACAGTGTACCTAGATTCTACCAGGCATTCCAATGTTTTATATATGTGCTGATGTGCACTTAAGGTTTTGGAATTTTATCTGTAGGAAATATTTGAGATCAAGGTTGAGGTTAATTTCTCTAGATATGACTTCCATCTGCTTCTTCCTAGCAACTGAATATTCTTCCTACCTTGGACCATTTTAAACAAACTTCTTGGCCTGAGGTTTTGGAGGGATACATTTACACTATGAATTCTAGTCCCAAATTTGTTTGAGGTTAGGGTTATTATTATAAATTCTCAAAAGAGATCATCAACAATTTACCCTCCCCAATCCAAAGCCAAGACTATCTTGGTTTGTGGGTTTGTGTCTTTTCTAATTCATCCACCAAGGTCAACACTTTTCAGGGGAGGGGGGTGTCTGTTTTATGAGAGTGACTCCCCACCTTGTGCAAGGTCTAGGCCTTGCCTTCTGCCTCCTATGTAAAGTCAACTAAAACTGAAGCTCTAGGCACTAGAAATTAGTGAATACCCTTAGGAGGTATTCCAACCAACTGCTTGGTTATATGTCCAGAACTGTACTTTTTATCAATTTGGCTTTTCCTTATTTTCTAATGAACCAGCTTTGAATTTTAAAAATGTTTTTATGTTTCATTTAGCATTTTTATGAATTGTACCTGGATGCTAATTTGGAGGAAATCTAGTGCATCATAACACAGGAAACATTTATACATCATACTGTGTTTTAAAATTCAACTTTTCTTACTGTCATTGAAAAGATAGTTTGTTATACTCACAGATCCCAAGAGGAAGGGGCATCGCATCACAGTGGGGAAGTGACAGGGCTGCTCAGGAAGCAGAGTCCTGTGTCAAGAGCCTTTTTGTGGTTTCTTCAGTATATAACTGGTGAGACTAGAACAGCCTAGTTTGAATAATTCAGCATGCTCTGGGGTGGAAGGAGTATGCCGAGTTGTTTGGGAGTCAGACCCTGGGATGATTAAATTAGGGAAATAGGGGCTTGCAGTTCAGTTCAGGTCAGCCACTCAGTCGTGTCCGACTCTTTGAGACCCCATGAATCGCAGCACACCAGGCCTCCCTGTCCATCACCATCTCCCGGAGTTCACTCAGACTCATGTCCATCAAGTCGGTGATGCCATCCAGCCATCTCATCTTTTGTCGTCCCCTTCTCCTCCTGCCCTCAATCCCTCCCAGCATTAGTCTTTTCCAATGAGTCAACTCTTCGCATGAGGTGGCCAAAGTACTGGAGTTTCAGCTTTAACATCATTCCTTCCAAAGAAATGCCAGGGTTGATCTCCTTCAGAATGGACTGGTTGGATCTCCTTGCAGTCCAAGAGACTCTCAAGAGTCTTCTCCAACATCACTCTTCAAAAGCATCAATTCTTTGGCACTCAGCTTTCTTCACAGTCCAACTCTCACATCCATACACGACTACTGGAAAAACCATAGCCTTGACTAGATGGACCTTAGTTGGCAAAGTAATGTCTCTGCTTTTGAATATGCTATCTAGGTTGGTCATAACTTTTCTTCCAAAGAGTAAGCGTCTTCTAATTTCATGGCTGCAGTCACCATCTGCAGTGATTTTGGAGCCCCCAAAAATAAAGTCTGACACTGTTTCCCCATTTATTTCCCATGAATTGATGGGACCAGATGCCATGATCTTTTTTTTCTGAATGTTGAGCTTTAAGCCAACTTTTTCACTCTCCTCTTTAACTTTCATCAAGAGACTTTTTAGTGTCAGACTCTTGAGCTACAATTTTAAGAAACTATTAGCATTGGGACTGTAAAACATTTATGAATCAAATTCACTGCATAATTTCAAATATCTTAGTTAATTGCTTTCTTAGATGTTCATTTTTTCCTCATTAATCTCTCCTGTTCCCTCCACTATTCTTAAAAGATTCAAATTTAAAATTAAAAAATAAAGTCACAATTAAGACTAATAACATATGGTCTTTGCTAGGAATTTATTTGTAGGTATAGGTGATTGTAACTTCAAAAGATTCATGTAGTGGAAAAATCAACTTCCTCCTTGGTTTTCTACTTCAATCAAATTGCAACTGCTTTTGATTATGAAATTGAGGAAGTTACCTAACATATTCCAGTCACATGTCAGATTTCCCTTCAATTGTGTTTCTCCCCAGCAATGTTTCAGAAAAGCATGTCTAGATTTGATCCATGCTGAGGATAAAAGCAGTCTCTCCTACAGTTCCATCGATTTAGAAAAGCACTGTGCCAAATTCTCTGACAACACTTAAGCAATCCAAATTTATATGTGGTCTAAGTGTGAGTCCTATTTGAGGAAGGATTCCACAGAAAGGATGGAGACCATGTTTGTGAATATTAAATATATATATATATATAGAGGCATACCTTTAGAAGTGACAAATCAAGACCACCATTCCCATGTTTGCCCAAGGGCTCATTTCCATTAGGATGGGATTCAGCACAAATGCTAGGACTGCTGATATAATAGGTGAAGTATTCTCTTTTCCTGCAGTAACTCAGCATCTCTTTGAAGTTACAAACATTAACGTGGGTAAGGGTGGCACTGAATTTCATGTATGTGATAAATTCTTAGTACTCAAGGCTTTAAATCATTTGTACCTGATAAGAGAAATCAGCCCCTTTCCCATCTGCTAATGAGTATTTCCCAACGAGAACAAACAAGCCTCCCAGATTTCATCATTTTGTTTAGGATTTTCTTTGCTGTGCAAATGAAATGACAATCCATAAACAAAAATATCTGCAGACAGATCAATGTGATGACCCAAGGACTAAAGAGCAGATAAAACCAAGAAGAGTCTTGGAATGCAGGAAAACAAAAACCAGACCCTCACCACCCTTCTCTCCCTCATGTTGTAACTATTAATAGATTTCAGCTTCTCTTGAGCGATATAACCTGTCCCCCTCCTATCCCAGAAGGGGATATTTGCCCTACTCTTCCCCCACCCAGTATATGTGCCTCATCCAATCAGTAAATGATCCATAAGACCCCTATCCCACTCCTTGTACCCTGGGTATAAAAGTGGACTAAGGACCCCTGTTCAATGTCAGTTCTCCCTTGAGCTGGCCCACTGTTGTAACAGCATCTCCCATTCTAATAAACTTTATTTCCCTCTCATTCTGCCTCATGTCTGGAAATTCTTTTCCAACCCGCACCTGGATCATGACAATCAACAAAGGTTTAATTTCCAAAATAAACAGTTTGATAACAAAAAACGAACAATCCAGTCAAAAAAATGGGCAGACGACTTAAACAGACATTTCACCAAAGAAGACACACAGATGGCCAGTAGGCACATGAAAAGATGCTCAACATCGGTAATTATCCAGTTCAGTTCAGTTCAGTCGCTCAGTCATGTCCGACTCTTTGCGACCCCAGGAATTGCAGCACACCAGGCCTCCCTGTCCATCACCATCTCCTGGAGTTCACTCAGACTCATGTCCATCGAGTCACCGATGCCATCCTTCACCGATGCCATCCAGCCATCCCATCCTCCGTCGTCCGCTTCCCCTCCTGCCCCTAATCCCTCCCTAATCCCAGCATCAGAGTCTTCTCCAACGAGTCAACTCTTCGCATGAGGTGGCCAAAGTACTGGAGTTTCAGCTTTAGCATCATTCCTTCCAAAGAATACCCAGAACTGATCTCCTTCAGAATGGACTGGTTGGATTTCCTTGCAGTCCAAGGGACTCTCAAGAGTCTTCTCCAACACCACAGTTCAAAAGCATCAATTCTTCAGCGCTCAGCTTTCTTCACAGTCCAACTCTCGCATCCATACATGACCACTGGAAAAACCATAGCCTTGACTAGACAGACCTTTGTTGGCAAAGTAATGTCTGTTTTTCAACATGCTATTGGGGAAATGTAAATTAAAATCACAGTGAAGTATCTTCTCACAGCAGTCAGAATGGCCATCATCAAAAATCTACTAACAATAAATACTAAAGAGGGTGTGTAGAAAAGGGAACTCTCCCACAATGTTGATGGAAAAGTGAATTGGTATAGCCACTATAGAAGGGCTTCCCAGAGGACTTGACGGTGAAGCATCTACCTGCCAATGCAGGTTCGATCCCTGGGTTGGGAAGATCCCTTGGAGTAGGAAATGGCAACCCACTCCAGTATTCTTGCTTGGAAAAATCCATGTACAGAGCCTGGAGAGCTACTGTCCATGAGGTCACAAGGAGTTGGACACGACTTAGTGGCTAAGCATACACACACACAGCCACTACAGAAAACAATATGAATGTTTCTTAAAAAACTAAAATTAGAGTATCCACATGATCCAGCAATCCTACTCCCAGGCATGTATCCAGAAAAGATGAAAAGATACATCCACCTCAATATTCATAGCAGCACTATTTACAATAGCTAAGGCATAGAAGCAACCTAAGTGTCCACTAGATAAAGAAGATGTGGTGTGTGTGTGTGTGTGTGTGTGTAGCAATATTACTCAACCACAAAAAAGAATGAAATAAGGCCTTTTTATGCAGCAATATGGATGAGCCTATAGATTATCATACTAAGTGAAAAGTCAGTCACAGAAAGACAAATTCAACAGGATATCACTTACATGTGGAATCTAAAAAATGATACAAACAAACTTATTATAAAACAGAAACAGACTCACAGGCATAGAAAACAAACTTATGGTAACCAGAGGAGGAAGGGAAGTTTGAGATTAGCAGATACATACTACTATATAGAAAATAAACAAGGACCTCCTGTATAGCACAGAGAACTATATTTGATATTTTCTTTTAAAAAAATGGAAAAAGAATCTATCTCTATATCTTTATATAACTGGATCTCTTTTCTGTACACCAGAAATTAATACAACATTGTAAACCAACTATACTTCAATTAAAAAGATGCTTTACAAAATAATCCTCTATTCTTTAGGAATATAGTCTTCTCCTCTTTGTATAAGGAAAAACAGAAAAATGCGTGTTGGAACGGCTCTATCTGCTCTCTGGTAGTTTTATTGCTTCTACCCTGTGACAAAGGAAAGCCTTCAGCTAAATGACCTCATAGACCAGATACTCAAGGAAGGCTATTAAGATACATACAGTTGAAACATCTCCTGAACTAAAGTCAAGGAATATTTTCTTATTTTCTCCATCCAGTAATGACAAGCAAGCTCCCTAATTGAGGAAGATTCCACATGCCAGGGAACAACTAAGCCGGTGAGCCACAACTACTGAGGGTGCTCCCTAGAGCCTATGCTCTGCAACAAGAGAAGCCACCACAATGTGTAGCCCCTGATCTCTAAAACTAAAGAAAGTCCTCGCACAGCCAAAAATAAATCAATAAAAAATTTAAAAATATCTCCCTAATTGTGATGATTTCATGCTTTTATTAATAACTCCTCAAAGTATAAAAATATCAAAATGACAGTAGAGCATTTTGGTACATATTCTGTATATTGTAAAAACATAGATATTCACTCAGATATTTTCTTAATTCATATATTTAAAATCCATAATATAAAGAGTAAGTAAAGGTAAATATTCACCATATTGCAAACATACAAAAATATAAATACACTAAAAAACAATAAGTTAAAGCAAATCTGTATAAAGTTAAATAAAAACATATTATTCAAAAAATTACAAGGAAAATAAAGCATTATTCAAAAATAACCCAAATAATAAACATAAACTAACACAGTATAAACCAGTGAACACTGAGAATGGAATATATCTGACTTCTTAGAATGCAATCTTCAAGTGCTATAATTGTTAACACAAATTTGTTCCAGTTTCTGGAAAAGTCTTAGAATTCTAGTTGACAAAAGCTGAGAGGAAAGATATAACTCTAAATGTTTTCCTTTGACTCTTTTCCCTTTAACTACTCCCTCTATTGTTTGATTATTTTGAGAACATATTAACCTTTTCTTCAAGAACTGTAATTTAAATGATGGTAAACAATACTTGTTTTAAAGAAAGCATTACTGATTTCTTTTCATCTAGTTCATCATGTATAGATTGAGATTCCAATTTGGATAAAGTTTCCTGTCTCAGTTTTAATATTTTCAATTTATTTTGCACTTGTTCAGGAACTCTTTGAACTAAAGAAAGAACTATTCTTTCAATAAAAAGTTTGCTTTTACTCATCTTCTCGAGGATTTTGAAGATACTGAAGAACATTTCCTAAACAGTTGCATCTTTATTTGATTTGAAATTTTAATGCAGTTTGTTATCCTCCTGGAATAATTTAAGACAGAAATAATTCAGATTTTAGTTTTAAAATGATTACATTAGATCTCCCCCCCTAAATACTGATATTTCAATGCTTGAGAGAAACACTGCTTACCAGAATATCAGAACACCAAAAACTTGTGTGACAATATACTTAAGGAAAAACTGACCACTAATTTTAGTGAAATATATATTTATATATGGTTACATTATCAATAGCATTCAGTCATCATGAATGTGACTATAAAATTTCTACTCGATTAAGATCAAGAGTAGAAATTAAGAAATGTAGATTTCATACTTTTGTTTAGACTTTTTATATAACTTTAATTAAGGGATTCTTTTTTTCTTCCAGTTTTATTGAGATATTAATTGACATACACCACTGTACAAGATTAAGGTATACAGCATAATGATTTTATTTCTATAAATCATGAAATATTATCAAAATAACTTCAGTGGACATCTATAATCTCATGTACACAGAAAATTAAATGGAAAAAAAATGTTTCTTTGTGACGAGAATCCGAAGGATTTACTCTGTTAACAGCTTTTATATATAACACATATCAGTGACAATTATATTTGTCATGCTGAACATTATATCCCTGCTGCTGCTGCTGCTATATCCCTAGTACTTGTTAATCTTACAACTGGAAGTTTGTACCTTTTCTCTGCCTTCATCCAATTTACCCTCCTCCAAGGTTACCTCTGGTAACCATAAATCTAATCCCTTTTTTAAAATGAGTTGTATATTTTTGAAGTATTACTGACCTACAACACTATTACATAGTAGTTCCTGCTATACAACATAGTGATTTGATATTTCTATACATTTCAAATGATTGATCATAAGTTTAGTTATGATATTTCACCATACTAGGGCTTCCCTAGTGGCTCAGATGGTAAAATGTCTGTCTACAATGCAGGAGACCCGGGTTCGATCCCTGTGTTGGGAAGATCCCCTGGAGAAGGAAATGGCAGCTCACTCTAGTATCTTTGCCTGGAAAATCCCATGGACAGAGGAGCCTGGTAGGCTACCGTCCATCGGGTCGCAAAGAGTCGGACTTGACAGCGACTTCACTTCACCATACTAAGATATTACATAGCTACTGCCTTTATTTCCCACACTATACATTTCATATCTACAACTCATTTATTTTATAACAAAGTTTTTATCTCTTAAACTCTCTCATCTCTTTCTTTCCTCCCCTCACCCACTTTTCCTATGGCAACCACCTGTCTGTTCTCTGTATCCATAACTCTCTTTCTGTTTTGTTATGTTTATTCATTTGTTTTCTCAGATTCCACATATAAGTGAAATCGTACAGTATTTGTCTTACTTTGATTTATTTCATTTACTATAATATCCTCTAAGTGCATTCATTTTATCACAAATTGTGAGATTTCATTCTTTTAATGGCTGAGTAATATTCTACTGTGTACACACATATGTATAAATACACCGCATCTCCTTTATCCACTCACCTATCTATGAACTCTTATGGATACACAGGCTGTTTCCATATCTTGGCTGTGGTAAACAATGTGCAATGAACATAGAGGTGCATATATCTTTTCTAATTATAGTGTTTTCATTTTCTTCAGATAAATACCCAGGAGTGGAATTGTTGGATGATATGGTAGGGGTGTGTGTGTGTGTGTGTGTGTGTGTTTGCTTGACCATACTGCATGGCATGTGGGATCTTAGTTCCTTGACCAAAGATGGAACCCATGCACCCTGCAGTGGAAGCTCAGAGTTTTAATTAGTGGACTTCCAGGGATGACCTGTGGTAGCTTTACTTTTATTTCTTTGTGAATCTCCATACTATTTTCCATAGTGACTGAATCAAATATTATTTCCAAAAGGGCATGAAAATTCCTTTTTCTCTACATCCTTGCAGATACTTGATATTTGTTGCCTTTTGAGGACAGTCATTTTAACAGGTGTAAGGTGATATCTTACTGTGGTTTTGATCTGCATTTCCATAATGATTAATGATGCTGAGCATCTTTTCATGTGCCCACTGACCATAAGTAATGTCTTATTGCAAAATATATCTATCCAGTTCCACTGTCCATTTTTTATTTTCATGTTTGCTCTTTAGATGTTGAGTTATATGAGTGCTTTGTATATTTTGGGTATTGCTTCATCAGGTATATTATAATATCATCTTCTAGTCAGTAGGCAACCTTTTTGTTTTGTTGGTAGATTGCTTCACTGTACAAAACTTTTTTAGTTTCACACAGCTTCACTTGCTTATTTTTGCTTTTGTTTCCCTTATCAGAGGATATATATATATATTTATTTATTTATTTATTTTATTTATATATATAATTATATATATGTAAGTACTACTAAATTTGTGTCAAAGAGCTTATTGCCTATGTTTTCTAGAAGTTTTATGGTTTCAGCTCTTTACATTTAAGTCTTTAACCCATTTCCGATTTATTTTTGTACATGGTATGAGAAATTAGTCCAGTCTGATTCTTTTGCATATAGCTGGCCAGTTTTTTCCAACACTATTTATTGAAGAGGCTGTGTTTTCCCCATTGTATATTTTTGCCTTCTATATTATAGATGAATAGCCCATTTAAGTGTGGGTTCATTTCTGGGCTATTCTCTTCCACAATGTGTCTATTTTTGTGCCAGTATCATACTGCTCTGATTAGTATAGCTTTGTAATATACTTTGAAATCAGGGATCATGATGCTTCAACCTCTGTGATAATTTTTAAAGACTGTTTTGGCTATTTTGGATTTTTTGTGTCTCCATTAAAAAAAATTAGAATTATTTGCTCCAGTTCTATGGGAACATGTCATTAGTATTCTGGTAGGATTGCACAAAATATTGCCTTGGGCAGTATGGTCATATTAAAAATATTAATTGTTTCAACCATGAACACAGTATATCTTTCCATTCATTTCTATTGCCTTCAATGTCTTTCCTCAGCTTCTTGTAGTTTTCCAAGTATGAGTTGCTAACCTTGATTAGATTTATATAGGCATTTTATTTTTGATGCAATTATAAATGGGACTTTCTTAATTTCTTTTATCTGATAATTTTTGTTGTGTATAGAAGCACTACAGATTTCCGTATATTAATTTTGCAACTTTGTCAAATTCATTGATGAGTTCTAGTAGTTTTTTTCTTTCTTTTTTTTTGTAAAATTTTGAGGATTTTCTAATGTATCGTATTATATAATGTGCTAACAGTGACAGTTCTACTTCTTCCTTTCCAATTTGGATTTATTTTATTTTTCTTGTCTGATTGCTGTGGCTAGGTCTTACACTACTATGCTGAATAAGTGATGAGAATAAGCATCCTTATGTTTCTGGTCTTAGAGCAAATGCTTTCAGCTCTTGGCCATTGAGCATGATGTTGGCTGTGAGTTTGTCATATATGGCCTGCATATGTTGAGGTATGCTTCCTCTATACCCATTCTGTTGAGAGTTTTTATCATACACGGATGTTGAATTTTGTCAAAAGCCTTTTATGGGTCTACAGAGATGATTATAATCTCTGCACAAGAGATCCTTTATATTGATAATCTTTCTGAGTTGTATTCTATTTTGTGAGAGATATTCTAGATAAAGCCAGACATTATAAACTCAAGTTAAATTAAACTGTGAAAACTGAAAGCCAATGCACTGAGGGTGTTGTATATGTGTTCCTAAATTTTGTATGTTGAAGCTCTAACAACCAATGTACTAATATTTAAAGGTAGAAATTTGAGAGCTCATTAGGTTTAGATTAGGTCATGGTGGGGTCCCATGATGGAATTAGTGTCCCTTTAAGACAGGGGAGAGATATCAGAGCTCTCTCTCTTTCCATCATGTCAGGATATAGTGAGAAGGCACTATCTGGAAGCCAGTAAGAGGACCTTCACTAGAATTTAACCATGCTGGCACTCTGACATCAGAATTCCAATCTACAAAACTATAAGAAATCAATTCCTGTTGTGTAAGCCACCTACTTTAAGGTATTCAGTTACAGAAGCCTGTGTTGACTAATTCAGAGGGTATCAGTCAACTTCTTGATGGGTTAAAAATCAGCCTCTTCCTTTAAGATTCCTTGAACATAGTAAGTGATAACCCCTGTAAAAGAGACAGAATGAACCTGCTGAAAAGGATAGGTGACAGAGCATAGGGACCTAGATCTGGAAAAGAAGTAAGGAATCATGTAGATGGGGGTGGGGTGGCATGGGAACTGGGAACACTGCTGCTGCTGCTGCTGCTGCTAAGCCGCTTCAGTCGTGTCCGACTCTGTGTGACCCCATAGACAGCAGCCCACCAGGCTCCTCGACCCTGGGATTCTCCAGGCAAGAACACTGGAGTAGGTTGCCATTTCCTTCTCCAATGCATGAAAGTGAAAAGTGAAAGTGAAGTCGCTCAGTTGTGTCCAACTCTTTGAGACCCCATGGACTGCAGCCTACCAGGCTCCTCTGTCCATGGGATTTTCCAGGCAAGAGTACTGGAGTGGGGTGCCATTGCCTTCTCCACTGGGAACACTAAGGTGGGTTAAATGAGGAAGGTGGGCTCATACTTTAAAGCATTTCAGACACTCCTACTAGGGCCATTAACTATACTTTGTATATACAAAGGGCTAGGGCCCAGCATAGCACTTGGGCATTTAATCAAATGTTATTAAATTTAATTAAATGAAAAGAGTTGGAATCATTACATGATTAACTTAAGGCCTCAGGCTAGGTACTTTCAACAGACAGCCAACATTTGGTGGGGGCTCAGGCAGTGCCTGCAGAGGTGGTAGCGCTGCCCCAGTTCAGAGGATTGAAAGCTCCTCATTATTTGAGGGGCAGTGGAAGAGAAAGAAAGGCTAGAAATGTCTCCACTGAGGAATCAGACTATAAAATGGAACGTACAGTTAGAAATTTTCCTGTGTCTTTTTCTTTGAAAAAGATCTCAATTTTTAAATTATAAAGACAAAACAAATGAATTACAGTAAATTTAGAAAGTGAAAATTTAGAAAAATGCTTTCTAAAAATGAAGAAAAGTAACAACAAAAAAAAATTGTTCCTAATCTCACCAACCAGAGACGACCATAGAGCAGAGTTAACACCTTGGTGTCTACATACTCAGTCTTTTCTCTCTCTCTCTCTCTCTCTGCGTGTGTGTGTGTGTGTGAAGAAAAGAATTAGAGATACAATAAACACCCACAAAATTCATTCTTCACTACCTCTACCCCAAGAAAAAGGTAAATTCTAATTTCAGTATTTTGATAGATAAGTATCATCATGTTTAGTATTGCTGTTCAATTGCTATGTCCAACTCTTTGCAACCACGTGGACTGGAGCACACCAGGCTCTTCTATCCTCTACTATCTCCCAGAGTTTGCTCAAATACATGTTCACAGAGTCAGTGATGCTATATAACCATCTCTTTCTCTGCCACCCCCTTCTCCTTTTGCCTTCAACCTTTCCCAGGATTAGGGTCTTTTCCAATAAGTCAGCTCTTTGCATCAGGTGACAAAAGTTTTGGAGTTTCAGCCTCAGCATCAGTCCTTCTAATGAACATTTAGGGTTCATTTCCTTAGGATTGACTAGTCTGGTCTCCCTGCAGTCCAAGGGACTCTCAAGTCTTCTCTAGAACCACAGTTCAATACCATTAATTCTTTGGAGCTCAGTCTTCTTTATGGTACAACTTTCACATCTGCATATGAGTACTGGAAAGACAATAGCTTTGACTATATGGACCTTTGTTGGCAAAGTGATGTCTCTCCTTTTTATTATTAATGTGCTGCCTACATTTGTCATAGCTTTCCTTCCAAGGAGCAAGCATCTTTTAATTTCATGGCTGCAGTCACTGTCCACAGTGATTTTGGAGCTCAGAAAAATAAAATCTGTCTGCTTCCACTTTTTCCCCTTTGATTTCCCATGAAGTCATGGACCAGATGCCATGATCTTAGTTTTATAATGTCGAGTTTCAAGCAAACTTTTTCACTCTCTTTCACTCTCATCAGCAGGCTCTTTAGTTTCTTTTCATTTTCTGCCTTTATAGTGGTATCATTTGCATATATGAAGTTGTTGATATTTCTCCTGGCAATCTTGATTCCAGCTTGTGATTCACCCAGTCTGGCATTTCCTGAGGTGTACTTTGCATAGAAGTTAAAGAAGTATGGTGACAATATACAGCCTTTTCATACTTCTTTCCCAATTGTGAAGCAGTCAGTTCTTCCATGTTCAGTTCTAACTGTTGTTTCTTGACCTACATACAGGTTTCTCAGGAACAGGTAAGGTGGTCTGGTATTCCCATCTCTTTTAAGAACTTTCCACAGTTTGTTGTCATCCACATAGTCAAAGGCTTTAACACAGCTAATGAAGCAGAGGTAGATGTTTTTCTGGAACTTCCTTGCTTCTCCATGATCCAACAAATGCTGGCAATTTGATCTCTTGTTTCTCTGCCTCTTCAAAACCCAGCTTGGACACCTGGAAGTTCTCAGTTCACGTACTGCTGAAGCCTAGCTTGAAGGGTTTTGAGATCACCTTGCTAGCAGGAGAAATGAGCACAATTGTACTGTAGTTCGAACATTCTTTGGCATTGCCCTTCTTTGGGATTGGAAATAAAACTAACCATTTCCATGTTTGTGGCCACTGTTAAGTTTTTCAAATTTACTGATATATTGAGTGAAGCACTTTAACATCATCTTTTAGGATTTGAAATAGCTGGGAAACAACTGAGCAACATGAACAACAGTGGGAATTTTGTCACGTCTACTAGCTTTGTTCACAGCAATGCTACCTAAGGTTCACTTAACTCTTCACACTCCAGGATATCCAGCTCTAGGTAAGAACATACAATCATGGTTACGTGGGTCATTAAGACCTTTTTTTGTATAGTTCTTCTGTGTATTCTTACCACATCTTAATCTCTTCTGCTTCTCTGAGGTCCTTACCATTTCATGCCCACCTTGTATTAAATGCTCCTTGATATCTCCAAGTTTTTTGAAGCAGTCACTAGTTTCGGTCTTTATGTTGTCTTCCTCCATTTCCTTGCATTGTTCATTTAATAAGGCCTTCTTATCTCTCTTGCTGTCCTCTGGAATTCTACATGCAGTTGGGTATATCTTTCCCTTTCTCCCCTGCCTTTCACTTCTCTTCTTTCTTTAGCTATTTGTAAAGGCCCCTCAGACAACCATTTTGCCTTCTTGAATTTCTTTTTCTTGGGGATGGTTTTGGTCACTGCCTATTGTAGAATGTTATGAACCTCTGTCCATCATTCATCAGACACTTTGTTTACCAGATCTAGTCCCTAAACCTATTCATCACCTTCTCTATATAATCATAAGTGATTTGATTTAGGTCATACCTGAATGGCCTACTGGTTTTTATTACTTTCTTCCACTTAAGATGAATTTTACAGTAAGGAGTCAATTATCTGAGCCACAGTCTGATGCAGTTCTTGTTTTTACTGACTGTATATAGCTTCTCCTTTCTCTGCAAATAACATAAACAATCTGATTTCAGTATTGCACATCTGATGATGTTTATGTTTAGAGTCATCTCTTGGGTTGTTCTCTTGACCAAATTCTGTTAGCCTTTACCATGCTTCATTTTGTGCTCTAAGACCAAACTTGGCTGTTATCCTGGGTATCTCCTGACTTCCTATTTTTGTATTCTAATCTCTGTGATGAAAAGGACGTCTTTTCAGTGTTAGTTCTAGAAAGTGTTGTAGGTATTTACAGAACTGGTAAACTTCAGCTTCTTTGGCGTCAGTGGTTGGGGCATAGACTTGGATTACTGAGATGTTGAATGATCTGTCTTGGAAAGGAACCAAGATCACTCTGTTGTTTTTGAGACTGGCCCAAAGTACTGCTTTTTGAAATATTTTGTTGACTATGAGGGCTACTCCATTTCTTCTAAGGGATTCTGCCCACAGATATAATGGTCATCTGAATTAAATTCACCCATTTCTGTCCATTGTCCTTAGTTACTGATTTCTAAGGTATCCATGTTCAATGTTGCCATCTCCTGCTTGACCATGTTCAATTTACCTTGATTCATGGACTTAACATTCTAGGTTCTTATGCAATATTGTTCTTTACAGCATCACACTTTACACTGAGTGCCATTTCCACATTGGCCCAGCCACTTCATTTTTCTGGAGCTGTTAGTAATTGCCCTCTGCTATTCCCCCCAGTAGTGTACTGGACACCTTTCAACCTGGGGGGCTCACCTTCCAGTGTCATATCTTTCTGCCTTTTCATACTGTCCCTGGGGTTCCCCAGGCAAGAATACTGGAGTGGGTTGCCATTTCCTCCTGTTTTGTCAAAACCCTTCACTATGACCTGTCTGTTTGGGTGGCTCTGCATGGCATAGATCATATAGTCCCATGGAGTTACCCAAGCTCCTTCGCCATGATAAGGCTGTGATCCATGAAGGCTCCCAGCAAGTGTCTCAGGCTTAGCCAATCAGGGTACTGCAACCTCTGACACAAAATGATGAGTTCAGGAAAGGGCATGTGACTCAAGCACCATCAATCAAAGTTCAGAGACTTAAAGAGAGATTTTCATCTCCTGTTCTGAATTGAAAGCTGAAAGACTGTTGTGAGTATGGAGCTATTTATTAATAATCTTTTCCCCACTACAAAGAGAGAGTCTTCAGAAAATAAAGCCAAGCAGGGTCTAACTGAGCTGAGAGAGGCAGAGAAAGCGACAGAACTCTGATGAATTATTTGAGCTCCTGGGAGCAACCATGCTTGGCTTCCCAGTTCATCAGTAAGTAAACTGCTTTTTTTCTTCTCTTGTACTTAAGCCAGTTTAGAGTGCTACCTGGTAAACATACTTCATAATAGAAAATAAACTCAGAGGGAAAAAAATCAAAATTGATAAACTGATTCCAAAAGTACTGAAGGAAGATTTGATCTAAATAAGGAGGAAGTACTGTTATTCTGTCTTATAATGGGTACCAGAATTCAATCAAAGGGAACTTAATATTTTCACAATTTAATCTTTATGAATGAGAACTTTAGGACTCAGAAGCTTGCTATCTTGGCTGAGGGAACATAGCAAATAAGAAGAGAGGACAAGGTGTGGCATTTTTCATCAGATAAGGAGAAATTACCTACTCTGCCAACATATCTCACTAAGCAAATAGGGGGAAACAAGAAGAGAATAAAATGAGGATGTAGGTTATAGGATTAATAATTCATTAGTAATTACAGGATTCATTTTCATTCAATATTGAGAAATTAAGTCTCACAACCCTTCCCCACCACACCCCAAATTCTATTCAGGTTAAAATCTGTTTAATTTTTCCCTCTAAGCCAGGAAAATGCCTGATCTATACCAGATATATTTGATGCCCACTACAAAGTAGCAGAGTTCCTATCCTGCTAGGAAGAATGGACTTCCTTCAGTTCTTGCCATAAGCATCTTCAAATATCTCCATTCACCTCTAGTCTATATCCTTTTCCCTCTGTTCAATTTTGATCAAACTTAACTCACTCTAATCCTACCAATATTGAGACTCTGTTGTGTGTTAGATGCTGTGCTGAGCAGATAGCCTGGTTAAGAAATGGATTTGTGGCTTCTTGTTTCAAAAGAATGAGTGGTTTGCCTTTCTCTTGATCCATTTTTCGCTTTTCCATATCTAGTAACCAATCTGTGGTGTGCTGAAGATTGGGTTTTCTGTTGATAAAGAGAAATGACCTGTTTTTAAAAGTCTGGTTTGAAGTCACTATTATAGGTTGAATTATAATCCCCCGCAAATCCATATGTTGAAATCTTAACCCCCAGTATCTCAGAATGTAACTTTATCTGCAATTTATCAGTAAAGTTCAGATGAGGTCATTAAGGGTAGGCTATAATCCAATATGACTGATGTCCTTACAAAAAGGAGAAAATTGGACACAGACACTCAAGAGAGTAGAGACAATATAAAGATATAGGGAGAACACTATGCAAATATGAGAATGACTACCTGCAAGCCAAGGAGAGTGGTCTGGGAGAGATCCTTCCCTCTTAGCCATTGGAATATCCAACCTTACAAATATCTTGATTTCAGACTTGAAACCTCAAGAACGGAGATGATAAATTCCTATTGTTTAAGCCACCCAATATGTGGTACTTTGTTATGGCAGCCCTGGAAAACTAACATAATCACAAACTGAGCTATCATCAGATGTGGTCTATTTGGCATTCATGATACTTTTAATTTTTTTTTTATTTTTATTTTTTACTTTTAATTTTTAATTGCACCGAAATTTTAAAGTCAGAACACTGCATCTGAAAAGTATGATCTCTGCTTTTCCTGAAATATTGAAAAAGCTACAGTTCTGAATTTTTATTCCTATGTGGCATAAATCAGCTGGCACTGAGTAGTAACTCTCTCTTTCAGATAGGTGTGTGCTCAGTGGGTCATCACAGTCCTTGCCAATTCATCTTGCCTCTCCCCAACATCAACTGGTAGCTGCCATTTGTCATTATATTCCACTGTGGTCCCTGGCCTAGGATTACTGAAATATGCAGCTTACTTGACCCAAGATGGAAAGTCTTTAAGCTTGGAGGAGGGAGAAATAGTATGGCCAGAGGGGAATGGTTGGAATCTCAGAGATCTAAAGAGAGAAGAATGACGAGGAATGACAGAAATCTGTAATCACACATGACAAAAGGTAGGGTGGGACAGCACAACCAACTGGGTCCTGAGTTCATGCTCTGTGATCAGGAACCGTGTGAAAGGTTCCAGGAGCCAGGATAAGTACTGAAGGCATGAATGCCATGAGTACAGTAGCTGCTCACTTTGGAATGAATGATCCATATGAACGATGAAAATCTCAGGGGCACCACAACAGACTTAAGAACAGAGCCCCTTCCCCATACTGCTTCAGAACTGCATTAAACTAGCTTGACTGCTGAACGCTGCCCATGCCACCATCCAGTAATAACTGATACTGGATTTCTTATCAATCCTGACAAATGGTATTCATTTAGACTTAGAAAAAAGTAATATAGGTAAATTTCCTTGCACTCCAATAACATGGAGGAAATTTGTAAAAGAATGATTAGTGGAAGAGTCCACTCTTTTACTTCATGCTCACTTTACAGAAGCCCACAGAAGTCAAGTACCTTGCCCAAGGGCACACAGCCTGTAGCTGTTTTGAAAACAAAGCCATATTCTCTGTGGGGTCTTCATTAATAACCTCCCCAGGAGGTAAGTCACATCCAAAAAATAATTAAGGTCACTGATGACCTCTTTTTTGCCCCTCTTTTTGTTTCAGAGAGCAGAGTGGATTGTCTTCCCTATCCAGGAATCACATGCCCTTTCAAACAGGTCTCCAGGAGCTTTGCTGAATAAACATGAACACCAGAAATCATTCAGAATTAGAAAGTAGCATAAGTGGTCCCAAATGCCAATGTTTTCACCTATGAAGCTTTTCCCCAGTGCTAGAGTTGGCATTTTTCATCCCTGTGCTTTAGCTGAAATGATACCTGATGAGGCTTCCTGAGGAATGAAAATTGCAAAAAGATTTCATAATGTATTAAGGAGTGTACCAAGGAACAAGATGCAAATGTTAATATTAATCTTGCCTTAAATCTTTTCTAATTCTAGAAGTCAGAAGTCATTATTACTGTGTACAGATTAAGAAGCTAGCTTGATGACTATTTGGCACATCCTGCAAGAGCACTCTTTTTGAAAGATAGATTACTCTGCCATCCACAAAGATTCTCTTCAACTCTCCAAGTCCATAGTAAATATGAGAAAATGGGAAGGAAACAATCACCAAGGAAAACAGAGGAGATTCCATCCCCACTTCTGTACTCTGTACCTTCTCCTCCACCAGCTTTCAAATGCACACACACAGTTGTTTCCCTAAAGCAAGCAGTGCCTTTTTTCCATCTTTCATTTATAACTTTTCCAAAGAAGAGAGTAAGGAGGCTCTGGGGGACCTTACAAAGTCTGCATTCATTGTACAGATAAGAAAAGTGAAGCCCAGAAAAATGGAAGATATTCCCAAGATTCCTTGGCTATTTACAAGACTGAAAACACAAACCCAAGTTTTTTCCCTTCCTCAAGTATAGTTTTCACTCTAAATTGGCAGTGTAGGGTTGTAGGGTCTTTGTGGCCAAAAAGATCCCATACTAGGCAAACAGTGACAAAGTATTTGAATCAACAGGTTTGGTCTTTGTGACAACAGGTGAGCACTTTAATATTTTCTCCATGTGGATTATTTGTTTTTTAATAATTTTCAAAAATACTGCTTGTACTAAAGATTCCAGAAAATGGAAATGTTTATTGGGAGCTAATATTTATTGGACACCTACTATGTGCCAGGATAGGTGTTCTGCAAAATATTATCTTACTTAATCCTCATAACAACTTTATGAAGTGGATTATATTCATATCCCCACTTTACTGATGAGGAAAGAAACCTAAGGAACTTCCCTTGGATCATGCAGACAGCAAGTGGTAGGGCCAGAGTACAAATTGCATTTATCTGATTCTTAAGTCCATACATTCATTTTCTATTTCTGTTTAACATTATCACAAATTTAGTGGTATAAACAAATTCACTTTTGGATTTCAGATCTTACAGTTCTATAGGCCAAGAATCTGGGTGAGTTTGGCTGGACTCTGCTTGAGGAATTTATCACAAGGCCAAAATCAAGATGTAGGTTGGCTGGGCTCTTATCCAAAGGCTCTAGAGAAGCATCCACTTCCAAGACCATTCAGATTGTTGGCAGCAACAAGCTCCTTATGATTGTAGGACTGAGGTCCCTATTTTCCCACTGGCTGCCAGCCAGAGTCTGATCTTTGCTCCTAGCGACCACCTACATTCCCTTTCACCTGTCCTCTCCATCCTCAGAGCAGCAAGGGCACACCCTGTCCTTATCATGCTTATGCAATTAGATCAGGCAGCCTAGGTAACCTCTGTATTTTAGATCAAGGGACATGGAACTTCTCTTATACCTGCAAAATCCATTCATAGCAATGGCTAAATCAGTGTTTTACTGAAAATAAGCAAGAGGACGGGAAACTTAAGGAATGAGGGATGACACAGGATCCCATTTAGAGAATAAATAGGGGGAGAGACAAGGAAGTGTGAGGCCTAGGGAGAACAAGTTCCTATGATTCTCCAAACACAGGGAACCTTCACGATAGAGCTTACCCAGACTGCTACTACCGGGAGAAATAGAAGGAGTATTAACAGATCTTTTAACTTATCAAGGTAAAAAATCTGGATTTTTATAAGTGTGTGTATGCTAAGTCACTTCAGTTGTGTCTGATTCTTTGTGACCTATGGACTGTAGCCCACCAGACTCCTCTGTCTGTGGGATTCTCCAGGAAAGAATATTGAAGTGGGTTGCCATGCCTACCTCCAGGGGATCTTCCTGACCCAGGGATCAAATTTAAGTCTCTTACATGTCCTGCATTGGCAAGTGAGTTCTTTATCACTCAGTTCAGTTCAATTCAGTCGCTCAGTCATCTCCAACTCTTTACGACCCCATGGACTGCAGCACACCAGGCCTCCCTGACCATTACCAACTCCCGGAGTTGACTCAAACTCATGTTCATTGAGTCGGTGATGCTATCCAACCATCTCATCCTCTGTCATCTCCTTCTCCTCCTGCCTTCAGTTTTTCCCAGCATCAGGGTCTTTTTAAATAAGTCAGCTCTTTGCATCAGGTGGCCAAAGTATTGGAGTTTCAGCATCAACATCAGTCCTTCCAGTGAAAACTCAGGACTGATCTCTTTTAGGACGGACTGGTTGAATGCCCTTGCAGTCCAAGGGACTCTCAAGATTCTTCTCCAACACCACAGTTCAAAAGCATCAATTCTTTGGTGCTCAGCTTTCTTCATAATCCAACTCTCACATCCAAACATGACTACTGGAAAAACCATAGCTTTGAATAGACGGACATTTGTTGGCAAAGTAATGTCTTTGCTTTTGAATATGCTGTCTAAGATGGTCATACATTTCCTTCCAAGGACTAAGTGTCATTTATTTCATGGCTGCAATCACCATCTGCAGTGATTTTGGAGCCCAAAATAATAAAGTCAGCCATTGTTTCCACTGTTTCCCCATCTATCTGCCATGAAGTAATAGGACCGGATGCCATGATTCAGATTTCTGAATGTTGAGCTATAAGCCAACTTTTTCACTCTCCTCTTTCACTTTCATCAAGAAGCTCTATAGTTCTTCTTCACTTTCTGCCATTAAGGTGGTGTCATGTGCATATCTGAGATTATTAATATTTCTCCTGGCAATCTTGATTCCAGCTTGTGTTTCATACAGCCCAGCGTTTCTCATGATGTACTCTGCATATAAGTTAAATAAGCAGGGTGACAATATACAGACTTGATGTACTCCTTTTCCTATTTGGAACCAGTCTGTTGTTCCATGTCCAGTTCTAACTGTTGCTTCCTGCATACAGGCTTCTCAAGAGGAAGGTCAGGTGGTCTGGTATCCCCATCTCTTTCAGAATTTTTAACAGTTTATTGTGATCTACTCAGTCAAAGGCTTTGGCCTAGTCAATAAAGCAGAAATAGATGTTTTTCTGGAACTCTCTTGCTTTTTCGATGATCCAGCAGAGATTGGCAATTTGATCTCTGGTTCCTCTGCCTTTTCTAAAACCAGCTTGAACATCTGGAAGTTCACAATGCATGTCCTGTTGAAGCCTGGCTTGGAGAATTTTGAGCATTACTTTGCTAGCATGTGAGATGAGTGCAATTGTGCGGTAGTTTAAGCATTCTTTGGCATTGCCTATCTGTGGGATTGGAATGAAAACTGACCTTTTCCAATCCTGTGGCCACTGTTGAGTTTTCCAAATTTTCTGGCACATTGAGAGCAGCCCTTTCACAGCATCATCTTTTAGGATTTGAAATAGCTCAACTGATATTCCATCACCTCCACTAGCTCTGTTCATAAGAATGCTTCCTAAGGCCCACTTGACTTCACATTCCAGGATGTCTGGCTCTATTTGAGTCATCACACCATCATGATTATCTGGGTTGTGAAGATCTTCTTTGTACAGTTCTGTGTATTCTTGCCACCTCTTCTTAATATCTTCTGCTTCTGTTAGGTCCATACCATTTCTGTCTTTTATTGAGCCCATCTTTGCATGAAATGTTCCCTTAGTATCTCAATTTTCTTGATTAGAGCTCTAGTCTTTCCCGTTCTATTGTTTTCCTCTATTTCTTTGCACTGATCACTGAAGAAGGCTTTCTTATCTCTCCTTGCTATCCTTTGGAACTCTGCATTCAAATGGGTATAGTTTTCCTTTTCTCCTTTGCTTTTCACTTCTCATCTTTTCACAATTATTTGTAAAGCCTCTTCAGACAGCCACTTTGGTTTTTTTTGCATTTCTTTTTCTTGGGAAGGGTCTTGATCCCTGTCTCCTGTACAATGTCACAAACTTCTCTCCATAGTTCATCAGGCATTTTGTCTATCAGATCTAATCCTTTGAATCTATTTGTCACTTCCACTGTAATTGTAAGGGACTTGATTTAGGTCATACCTGATGGTCTAGTGGTTTTCCTTACTTTCTCCAATTTAAGTCTGAATCTGGCAATAAGGAGTTCATGGTCTGATCCACAGTCAGCTCTCAGTCTTGTTTTTGCTGACTGTATAGAGCTTCTCCATCTTAGGCTGCAAAGAATATAAGTGATCTGATTTCAGTGTTGGTCATCTGGTGATGTCCATGTGTAGAGTTTTCTCTTGTTGGAAGAGGGTGTTTGCTATGACCTGCGCATTCTCTTGGCAAATCTCTATTAGCCTTTGCCTTGCTTCATTCTGTACTCCAAGGCCAAATTTGCCTGTTACTCCAGGTATTTCTTGGCTTCCTACTTTTGCATTCCAGTCCCTTATAATTAAAAGGATATCTTTTTTAGGAGATAGTTCTAAAAGGTAGAACAATTCAACTTCAGCTTCCTCAGCATTACTGGTCGGGGCATAGACATGGATTACTGTGATATTGAACAGTTTGCCTTCGAAATGAACAGAGATCATTCTGTCATTTTTGAGATGCATCCAAGTACTGCATTTCAGACTCTTTTGTTGACTCTGATGGCTACTCTCTTTCTTCTAAGGGATTCTTGCCTACAGTAGTAGATATAATGGTCATCTGAGTTAAATTCACCCATTCCAGTCCATTTTTGTTTGCTGATCCTAAAATGTCAACATTCACTCTTGCCATCTCCTGTTTGACCACTTCCAATTTGCCTTGATTCATGGACCTAACATTCCAAGTTCCTATGCAATATTGCTCTTTACAGCATCGGGCCTTGCTTCTATCAACAGTCACATCCACAACTGGGTGTTGTTTTTGCTTTGTTTCATCTCTTCATTCTTTCTGGAGTTATTTTTCCACTGATCTCCAGTAGCATATTGGGCACTTACAAACCTGGGGAGTTCATCTTTCAGTGTCCTACCTTTTTGCCTTTTCATACTGTTCATGGGGTTCTCAAGGCGAGAATACTGAAGTGGTTTACCATTGCCTTCTCCAGTGGACCACATTTTGTCTTTACCATTAGTGCCACCTGAGAAGCAGATTTTTATGTGAAATCACTCAATTTGAAATATGGCTATTGATTATAGTTCCATGTGCTATACAGTAAGTCCTTAGATGGGTTTCATTTTTAAAGTAGTAATAAACTATTGGATTTTTATGTGAAATCATTCAATTAGCAAAAGTTTATAACTACTTTAAAAATAAAACCCATCTAAGCACTTACTATATAGAACAGGGAAGTAAAATCTATATTTTACAGAAACCTACAAGGGAAAAGAATCTAAAAAGAATGTATGTGTGTGTATAAAGCTTAATCACTTTGCTTTACACCTGAAACTAACACAACACTAAGTCAAATATACTTCAAAAAAAAAGTAAACATGAGTATATATAACTGAATCACTTTGCTATATACCCAAATTAACACAGAACTGTAAATAAACTATACTCCAATAAAAACTCATCAATTAAAAAAAATAAAACCCATCTATTCTCAACTAAGCAGGACCTTCAAGCCAACAGTTGGGAACTACAAATTCTGTGGCCATGACTATTTCCTCCCTCATTCCTTAATGCAGCCACTTGAAATGTCCCCAGAGCTAAAGCCCTGTTTTTGCCCACCAATCCTGGGCTCTCTGTTCTGAGTACCATCCACACATCTGCTTATCTCACCCAGAAGGTTTTCCAAAGACAGATGATCTTCAGAGCTTAACAAAGTATTTCTTAAGCAACTAGTGCACGGCTTCTCCAGATGGTCCTAATGACAAAATCTCTCTTCTCTTACAAAATACTTGCACAGACTGCCCCAGAATAAACCTTTTCAGGTTGTTGCTTGTCTGCCTGCCCCACCAAACTGTAAGCTCGAACAAATTGGGATCCAATCATGCCTTATTTGAATTTACGTCCCCTTACTTGAACTGTCTTGACATGCTTAGTAACTATTTCTTGATAAACAAAACAGCATTCTGCAACACTGAGCATTCTCTACCTTCTTCTAAAAGTTCACTGGATATCCTAGGTCTACATTCAGAACTGAAATCACAGGGCAAAAGTGTTTTCTTGAAAGTCTAAATATGGAAATTAAACAATGGAACTACTGTTTAAATACCTTTTGAATGGACATTCATTTAAAAAAACGTAATATTGATATAATAATTGAAACAGAATCTCTGGTGGGTAGGTCAGGGTGGAGGTGTGGTTTATTGAGCTGCAAGGGAGCAGCTACAGTTGTCACACAGCCTAGAGTGTGGTATAGCCAGGGTGGACAGAGTACAGTAGATTGTAAAAGAGGATTGCTAGAAATGTGGTAATTCCAAAAGTCCCTGGTTATTTTATATCTCGATAGATAAAAACAGTTTAAAGACATTGATTTACATTATGTCTTTAATGTATAGACATTCTATACCCTATTCCTTAATCCTCGTGTTAGAAGAAAACCCTAAGGGGATGTCTAGAATGTAGTGAGGTACAGACCATCTGTGTTCTATCACCTTCTTCCTTTGGAGTTAACTCTAGTAATATTTGTTAATCCAAAACATATCAGATGCTGGACGTTCCAGAGAAATAAAATGCTACAGTTCCTTGCCCATATTTCTGGGATGTTACCTTGTGCCATGTACATGAATGAGTCTCTCTCTGCTCATTTTTACTGCTAAGGAAACTCTTCAAGTACAATAAGATGGCAGTTGACAGCTGCCCCAGCTTGGCCCTGCCTGAGATATGCCACTTCACTCTAATTAAATACCTGTTTATGCTTCCATGCAACCCTCAAATATAGTAGATAGCTATACTTTCCTGTATAAACACTTGTAGAATAACCTAGTAGAAAGCTCATTGACCTGAGTTAAGAAACCTTGTCCACTTCCATCTCCTATTTGCAAACTCTGTGACCCTGAGGAAATTATCTAATCCCTCTGGGTCTCATTTTATTCATCTGTAAGATATGGTGCCTTTCAACTATTAATATGTATAAGTCACATATTTTTGTACTGAAAAGAAATGGTCTTAGTTATACCAGTACCAGGACTTCCTTACTTAGACTGTAGGCATGGACCCTTTTTATGTGAAGTAATTTTCTTTGTAAAGAATCCAGGACAGTACACATAGAGTCCCCACATATCTGAAGACCAAATAAACCATAGTTGAAACATTAAACTACATCATTGCTCTATTATTCTACACTGCAAAGGATAGTTCCTTTGGTTATATGAGAACTGTCTTCCATGTTTCTCCTTATTTAAGAGCTACATAATTATGTAAAGAAGAAATTGACTGTTTTCAATTTCAGTCAGAAAGAATAGTTTGTTTTTTTCTTTTGTTTTTGCTTTACAAACAAGCAAAAAACCTTTAATGTTTAAGTCCAGAAAATAAGACATAATTTCACTGGGAAAATACTAGATAAATTCATCAAAACACACACACAATCTATCCATCCACATCCATCCATTCATCTGCCAAACTCCATCAATTTTATTTATTCTTCTAATCTCTCTTGGACGTATTGGAATGCAACTCTCTCCTTTGCTGAACTTCTCATGTGATACTGTCTTGATGACTGTGGCTCTATAGTATAGTCTGAAGTCAGGCCAGAAACTATAAAACTCTTAGAGGAAAACACAGGCAGAACATTCTATGGCATAAATAACAGCAAGATCTTCTATGACCCACCTCCCAGAGTAATGGAAATAGGAACAAGAATAAGCAGATGGAACATAATTAAACCAAAAGCTTTTGCACAGCAAAGGAAACAATAAACAAGATTAAAAGACAAATCTCAGAATGTGAGACAAAATTGCAAAAAAGGATTAATCTCCAAAATATATAAGCAGCTCATAGAGCTCAATATCAGAAAAACAAACAGCCCAATCAAAGAGTGGGTAGAAGACCTAAACAGACATTTCTCCAAAGAAGACATACAGATGGGCAATAAATACACAGAAAGGTACTCAACACTTCTGATTATTAGAGAAATAAATCAAATACCAATCAAAATGGCCATCATAAAAAAAAAGAACTACATACAATACATGGTAGAGAGGATATGGAGAAAAGGGAACCCTCTTCAACTGTTGTTGAGAATGAAAATTGGTACAGCCACTATGGAGAAAAGTATGGAGATTCCTTAACAAACTAGAAAACTACCATATGATGCAGCAATCTCACTACTGAGAATATACCCTGGGAAAATCACCATTCAAAAAGGAACATATACCCCAATATTCATTGCAAAACTATTTATAATAACCAGAACATGGTAACAACCTAGATGTCCATCAACAAATGTATGGATAAAGTAGTTATAGTACATACGTACAATGGAATACTACTCAGACATAAAGAGGAGAGAATTTGAGTCAGTTGTAGTAAGGTGGATGAACCTAGAGCCTATTATACAGAGTGAACTCAGAAAGAGAAAAACAAATAACATATACTAATGCATATATGTGTAATCTAGAAAAATAGTACTGATGAACCTACTGACAGAGAAGAAATGGAGATACAGACACAGAGAATGGACTTGTGGACACGACAGAAAAAAATAGAGGAAAACAACAGAATGGGAAAGACTAGAGATCTTTTCAAGAAAATTAGAGATACCAAGGGAACATGTCAAGCAAAGATGGGCACAATAAAAGATATAAATGGAATAGACCTAGCAGAAGCAGAAGATATTAAGAGGTGGCAAGAATATATAGAATAACTATACAAAAAAGATCTTTATGACCCAGATAACAACAATGGTGCATCATTCACCTAGAGCCAGACATCCTGGAATGTGAAGTCAAGTGGGCCTTAGGAAGCATCACTATGAACAAAGCCAGTGGAGGTGATGGAATTTCAGTTGAGCTATTTCAAATCCTAAAAGATGATGATGTGAAAGGGCTGCACTCAATATGCCAGCAAATTTGGAAAACTCAGCAGTGGCCACAGGATTGGAAAAAGTCAGTTTTCATTCCAATCCCAAAGATAGGCAATGCCAAAAAATGCTTAAACTACCACACAATTGCACTCATCTCACATGCTAGCAAAGTAATGCTCAAAATTCTCCAAGCCAGGCTTCAACAGGACATGCACTGTGAACTTCCAGATGTTCTTGAAGAGACAGGAATACCAGACCACCTTACCTACCTCCTGAGAAATCTGTATGGAGGTCAAGAAGCAACAGTTAGAACTGGACGTGGAACAACAGACTGGTTCCAAATCGGGAAAGGAGTACATCAAGGCTGTATACTGTCACCCTGCTTATTTAACTTATATACAGAGTACATCATGTGAAATGCTGGGCTGGATGAAGCACAAGCTGGAATAAAGATTGCCAGGAGAAATATCAATAACCTCCCTTATGGCAGAAAGTGAAGAACTAAAGAGCCTCTTGAAGAAAGTGAAAGAGGAGAGTGAAAAAGTTGGCTTAAAACTCAACATTCAGAAAACTAACATCATGGCATCCAGTCCCATCAGTTCATGGCAAATAGATGGGGAAACAATGGAAACAGTGAGAGATTTTATTTATTTATTTTTCTTTTTGGCTCCAAAATCACTGCAGGTGATTGCAGCCACGAAATTAAAGATGCTTGCTCCTTGGAAGAAAAGGTATGACCAAGCTAGACAACATATTAAAAACCAGAGACATTACTTTGCCACAAAGGTCTGTCTAGTCAAAGCTATGGTTTTTCCAGTAGTCATGTATGGATGTGAGAGTTGGACTATAAAGAAAGCTGATCACTGAAAAATTGATGTTTTTGAACTGTGGTGTTGGAGAAGACTCTGAGAGTTCCTTGGACTTCAAGGAGATCAAACCAATCAATACTAAAAGAAATTAGTCCTGAATATTCATTGGAAGGACTGATGCTGAAGCTGAAACTCCAATACTTTGGCCCCCTGATGCAAGGAGCTGACTCATTGGAAAAGACCCTGATGCTAGGAAAGATTGAAGGTGGGAGGAGAGGGGGATGACAGGGGATGAGATGGTTGGAAGACATTACCGACTCAATGGACATGAGGTTGAGTAAGCTCTGGGAATTGGTGATGGACAGGGAAGCCTGGCTTGCTGCAGTCCATAGGGTGGCAAAGAATCAGGGGTAACTGTGACTGAACTGAACTGAACACATGTGGATCCTAGAAAAATAGTACTGATGAACCTACTGACTGAGAAGAAATGGAGAACAGACACAGAGAATGGACTTGTGGACACAGCAGGGGAAGGAAAGGCTAGGAGAAATTTAGAAAGTAGTATTGACTTATATACACTATCATGTGTAAAATACATAACTAGCAGGAAGCTGCTATATAACACAGGGAACCCAGCCTGGAACTCTGTGATGACCTAGAGTGTTGAAATAGAGAGAGGGAAGAGAGGCTCAAGAGGGAGGGCACACACACACACACATTCACACACACACACACACACATATATACACACAGAAACACACACACACACATATATATAATTATGACTGATTTATGTTGATGTACAGCAGAGACCACCACAACATTGTAAAGCTGTTATCCTCCAATTTAAAAAGAAAAGAAAGAAATGATGGGGATTTTTAGCATTTCTGACTTCTTTCTATTTTCTACTATTTCAGTGCTACCTCCTTCCTTGTTCATCTCTGGATTGTAACCAACTTGCACCTTTTTTCTTTCAAATGTCAGGTTTCTAAGCTTTCTATTCCCTTTGCTTTATGTAAGGTTTTTAGTGTGTGTGGTGTGCTGTGAGATGTAGTTTCAAGGCTATGGTTTTTCCTGTGGTCATGTATGGATGTGAGAGTTGGACTGTGAAGAAGGCTGATGCAGAAGAATTGATGCTTTTGAACTGTGGTGTTGGAGAAGACTCTTGAGAGTTCCTTGGACTGCAAGGAGATCCAACCAGTCCATTCTGAGGGAGATCAACCCTGGGATTTCTTTGGAAGGAATGATGCTAAAACTGAAGCTCCAGTACTTTGGCCACCTTATGTGAAGAGTTGACTCATTGGAAAAGTCCCTGATGCTGGGAGGGATTGGGGGCAGGAGGAGAAAGGGACGACTGAGGATGAGATGGCTGGATGGCATCATGGACTCAATGGACCTGAGTCTGAGTGAACTCCAGGAGTTGGTGATGGACAGGGAGGCCTGGCGTGCTGCGATTCATGGGGTCGCAGAGTCGGACACGACTGCGCGACTGAACTGAACTGAACTGAGGCCCCAAATGCCATCATTCTTGGAACCTTGAGTAGTCTCTCTCCAAATTGGTCAGCTTGATAATCTTATATCTCTTCTTCCTACTAGTTTATGTAGGTACAATCTATTGGTTGCTTTTGAATTTCCCTCCTTTCCAGACTTTTTTTCTAAAATGGAATGCATATAAATATAAGATATCATTTCACAAGTAATATTCTTAGCAATTTTTTCTAAAGAGACTTATCTCTAGGATAATGGAAGGGAAGAAAGAAAGAATTAGAGCAAGAGACAGAGACATACATTTTGGGGGAGCATTAAAGTGGCTTATGAGAACAGTCGCTATGTAACAGTTAATACTAGGAAAGCAACAAACTAGTGCATGTAGTTGTCTAGGCAATAGTAGTATGCCTCCCTCTTGACAAAAATCACCCAGTCAACCAGCAAACCATGTAATAACAGAATAAGATGTCTCAATTAACACTCTTGGATTTAAGTGGGTACTTATTCAATAAAGCACACAAGACTGTTAATGGTGGTTATCAGAGGCTCAATAAGTTCATTAAGCTAATTTTGTCACCAACTCTATCATCTCTCCTTAGATATCTTGTGCTTTCTATTTCTATTCTTTCTTGCTCTTTCACAAGCCAAGGATACAATGCTAGGATGCAAGGTGAACATCTTTAACTACAGTTCTTCAACCCATATAGGGACTGAGTTATAACTGTAATGGGTTTCCATAAGCATTTATAGATAGGAATTACAACTTGGAAAAGAAACTTAGTTAACCTAGTTTGTTCTGCTGTTCACTTTTAATAAATTATAAACTCTTTTAATAAATTATAAATTGGAGAACTCTTATTATGGGCATCTTTGCTGGTCTTTAAAAGCTTCTGTAGGTGTCACCTTGAGATATGTAGCTAAAATCATTATCTTTCAATAGAAATAAAATTGGAAAATCCTGGTATCACCAGAAAACTAGAAATAATTGAAAACATGAATCAAATAAAAACCAAAGTCAGGGGCTTTCCTGGTGGCTCAGTGGTAAAGAATCTGCTTTCCAATGCAGGAGACACGGGTTTATCCCTGATGAGGGAAGATCCCACATGTTGCAGAGCAACTGAGTCCATGCACCACAACTATTGAGCCTGTGCTCTAGAGTCTGGGAGCTATAACTACGTTGCCCATATGCTGCAACTACTGAAGGCCACATGTCCTAGAGCTTGTGCTCTGCAACAACAGAAGCCACCACAAAGAGGAACCTGCATACCGCAACTAGAGAGTAGCCCCTCCTTGCCACAACTAGAGAAAAGCCCAGGCAGCAATGAAGACCCAGAATAGCCAAAAATAAGTAAATATAATTATTTATAAAACCAAGTGCAAATAAATAAAATTAAATCATTAGTAAATAAATTTATGAGTATGACTTATTTTTTAAACTGATAGATGTGTTATGAAAAGAATTTGGAAATTAAAGATCTAGATGACAAGAGTCAGATACATTCTCTCAGCCTCTTTCATGTAATTTAAAGCAGAAAAATGCCTAAGAGCTGACCCTGGAACAACACAGGTTTGGACTACAAGGTCCACTTAAAAGGGGATTTCTTTCAGTAAATACAAACTGCATGATACCTGGTTGGTTGAAACCACAGGATGCAGAACTGCTGGTACAAAGGGATACTACAAAGCCACCCATTCACTGTTTAAGGGTCAACTGTGTATTACAGGCCAAGTCCCAAGCAATGATCCCTTCCATGAAGAAGACAGGGAAAGGGAAAGGGAAGTCACTCATTCGTGTCCAACTCTTTGCGACCCCATGGACTGCACCCTACTAGTCTGCTCCGTCCATGGGATTTTCCAGGCAAGAGTACTGGAGTGGGGTGCCATTGCCGTCTCCAATGAAGAAGATACTTCTTCTTCATGAAGAAGATATGTATCTACTTTAAGACAAGTTCAAAAATACAGTGTATTTATGACCTTTCAAATATTGTTAGATAGTAGTAGAAGTTCAGGTAAAAATAGTAAAGACAGATCCTTAGAGGTTCTCACAATGAATTTCAAAATACTTTTTGCTCTTGTGTTTAAGTTTGAGCAGAGCAGATAGCACTGGGCAAGTTCAAAACTAGGCTCCCACACAAAATGCTCTTTCTGTAGGTTCAAAAATAAACTGCTAACAAAGAAGACCTCTTTCTTTTGTAGGCATCAGCAGCACCTCTGCTTTCCCTGTTCCAAAAATTTTACTTGAAATAGCATTTGATGTATACAGCTGAGTGTAACCATACCATAGCAATGCTTTATCTATCCCTAAGAGCTGCCCCAAGATCCTCCCCTCCTAAGATTTGCTTTTCTCTTTCTTGATAGTTTGCATGATGACTGTTAAATTAAGGCCAACTACTTTTATTCCTTTGGGACAGTTTCTACTTTCAAAGTGTCAATGTAAAAAAAAAAAAAAAAAACAACTATAGATAATTTTCATGTTTTTATCAACAAACTTTCTATACAAAAGGATAATTAAAAATCAATTTCTACTTAGAATCTGAAAGACATTATTTGTTTCAAAAGGGAATTGTGAATCTGAACAGGCAACCTACTATATGATTCCAACTATATGATACTCTGGAAAAGGCAAAAATAAGGAGATAGTAAAAGTTTAGTGGTTATCATAGTTTTGGGAGGAGAAAGGAAAGAACAGGTGAAACATGGCAATTTTTAGAGGAGTGAAACTATTCTGTATAACACTGTAGTAACAGATACATGCTATTAAACATTTGTCACAACTCATTGCACATACAAGACAGAATGAACTCTAATGTAAACTTTGTACTTTGGTTAATTAAAAATAAAGTTATTTGTGCTCCCCAAGCACTTTTTGAGAAAATAAATAGGCAAATCACATACTAGAAGAAAATATTCATAATAAGCATATCTGGCAAAGGTCTTCAATTTGCAATAAATGAAGAACTTTCACAACCTAATAGTAGGACAAACAAGGTGATTTTAAAATGGATAAAAGATTCAAAGAGACAATTCACACTTTCCACACTTTTGCCTAAAGAAGATATGCAAAATGGCCAATAGGCATATGAAAAAGTTTTCATATCATTCATCTAGGAAAAGCAAATTCAAACCATGATGAAATATCATTACACTCCTCCTAGAATGGCTAAAACAAAATACTGACATCAAATACTGGAGTAACTCAAATTCTCATATACTACTAGTGGGAGGGTAAAATGGAACAAACATTTCAGAAAACTCAGTTTTCCAAAAGTTGAATGCACATATACTCTATGAGCTAGCAATTCTACTCCAAGATATTTATTCAAGAGAAACAAAAACATATTTATACCAAAAGGCAAATAAAACTGTTCATAGAATCTTCTTTTCATAATTCTAACCTGTAAGTACCCCAGATGCCCATCAATAGAAGAATGGATTATTAAAATGTTTATTTTCTTATAATGGAATCTTACTTTGCAATAAAAAGGGATCAGCTACTGGTACTTGAAATAACATGAGTCATTCTCAGAAAATATTATTATGCTAAATAAAGAAGCAAGATGCAAAAGATGACAAGCTACAGGATTCAATTTATATGAAACTTTGGAATATAGTGACAAATAACAGGATTAGTTGTTGTTTCTGAGAGGGGCATTGCCTGGGTAGGGACACAGGTAACTTTCTGGGTTTGAAGGAAATGCTCTGTGTCTTGATAGGGGCATATCTACAAAAGTATATGCATTTATCAAAACTGATTGGACAGCACACCTAAGATATAAACATTTCACTTGTGTAAATTATACTTCAATAAATAAAATTATGAAGCCTTATTCTTTCAGGTAATCTGTGATCATATTATACATGGGGATAGTTATAGTAGTGTCATTAGGAGATGCTTTACAAATTATGAGTGTGTTAATAACTCTTTGATGTATCCTTTTCATTGACTTCTCAATGAGGGAGTGGTAATTGCCTCCAGGTCCTGTGAATTAGACCAGAATATAAAGACTAGTGAGGCTCAGCCTGTGCCAACAAGACATCAGCAGTTAACTTAACATGGTTTTCAATTTCATTTCTTGCCTTGATTTAATGCTGCATATTGTAATTTCATAGTTTAACAAACATCAGCATGAGAAGTAGATATTACTTACCATCAAGGCACAAGCCTGGAAATATAAATGATGGTCATAAAAATAAATTAAAAGTAAATTAACGCCTAAATGAAGTTTCCAAGTACCAGGCTTCTGAGGAATTCATGGATATAGATAGTTACATCATGAGAATACTTGGAAGATAATGTATCCGTGGCCTTTGGTCAATGGAGAAAACCAAACAAGAGAAGCATCATTAATTTATTCTTCAGATGTAAGAACTGCCCTATAAAGAAAGACCAAGTCTGTTTTACACCATGTAACCAATTGAAAAATAAAGTCAATCATACTAAATACAAATGAGATTTCTTTTAATTTAATAGCATCAAATAAAAGGGTGGATATGAAAGTATTACATTGATGAAATAATGAGTGAATAGAATTTACTGAAACTGTGCCTTTGCTCAGGTATTAACACAATAAGTAAAACAAACCATTTATTCTTAAACTAGGAACAATCCAGTGATGATCAGTATGAGGAAACTATTATACCTCTAAGAGTTAACCTTATTAAATATCCTATTTGTGACTGGCTATGTTTTTCTACAAATTTGACCTTATAATATCAGTGTCCCAAACTAAAAGTACTACACTTTTATATGGACAGAATTCAAACAAAAACAAATATTATAATGATAGAAGCTAAAGGTCAGGAAGCAAGAGTTAGAACTGAACTGAATATTATTGAATATTACTTCTAAACTTGCTTGATTCTGAGAGCCATCAACTTAACATCTTTCCAAAAAAGGAAAAAAGAATGTACACTATTAGGTACATCAGTTGTAAGAACACATTCCAGTTTCAGAATGTGAAAAAGTCTTAGAATCCAGGAACTATAGTCGTAGTTCTGCACTGAATGATTTGCAAAGTAATCACAATGAATTCTTGCCATAATCCTATGAAGGAAGGATTATCTTTCCTATTTTATAACTATCCTATGAAGAATAATTGATTTGCCCAAGATCACATAGCTTGTAAGTACAGGGCCTAGACTGGTGTCTAGATCCACAGTCTCTAAAGGCTCTGCATTATGGAAACTAGGATCATTAATTATCTAGTGGTCATGTTATTGCTGGTTTCTGGTATATAAGAAGGAAAGATCTTATTTTGTTTGGTGTCTTCAATTATTTCTGAAGTTCCTCCATGATTTAGTGCCAATTTTTTCCAAATCTGTTTGACTTGGAACAAGATTAAAGTTAAAGACAAAATGCATGAATAAACACTAATAGTAGACCATGAAAAAAGCCAGCAGACTCTTACAGAATATTTTAGGTCCTCACAGGCCAATTTGAGCAGTGCAAAGAATCTTCCTGTTCTGCAGAGACCACAGTTGAATAACAATGCTCCTATTCACAATCTAGTTCCACTTCATTTGAGGGGCAGAAGGGGCTTTTACCCAAATTATTTTAGAAGCATTGGACCTTCAAATGCACTTATGGATAACCTAGCCCCTAATTATATGGAAGAAGAATCCCAGTGAGAGAACTGATACTCACCCATGGTCACATTGGTTCAGTTCAGTTCAGTTCAGTTGCTCAGTCGTGTCCGACTCTTTGCGACCCCATGAATTGCAGCACACCAGGCCTCCCTGTCCATCACCAACTACCAGAGTTCACGAAACTCATGTCCATCAAGTTGGTGATGCCATCCAGCCATCTCATTCTCTGTTGTCCCCTTTTCCTCCTGCCCCCAATCCCTCCCAGCATCAGAGTCTTTTCCAATGAGTCAACTCTTTGCATGAGGTGGCCAAAGTATTGGCGTTTCAGCTTTAGCATCAGTCCTTCCAAAGAACACCCAGGACTGATCTCCTTTAGAATGGGCTGGTTGGATCTCCTTGCAGTCCAAGGGACTCTCAAGAGTCTTCTCCAACACCACACTTCAAAAGCATCAATTCTTCGGTGCTCAGCTTTCTTCACAGTCCAACTCTCACATCCATACATGACCACTGGAAAAACCATAGCCTTGACTAGATGGACCTTAGTCGGCAAAGTAATGTCTCTGCTTTTGAATATGCTATCTAGGTTAGTCATAACTTTTCTTCCAAGGAGTAAGCGTCTTTTAATTTCATGGCTGCAGTCACCATCTGCACTGATTTTGGAGCCCAAAATAATAAAGTCTGACACTGTTTCCACTGTTTTCCCGTCTATTTCCCATGAAGTGATGGGACCGGATGCCATGATCTTCGTTTTCTGAATGTTGAGCTTTAAGCCAACTTTTTCACTCTCCTCTTTCACTTTCAACAAGAGGCTTTTTAGTTCCTCTTCACTTTCTGCCATAAGGGTGGTGTCATCTGCATATCTGAGGTTATTGATATTTCTCCTGGCAATCTTGATTCTAGCTTATACCTCCTCCAGCCCAGCGTTTCTCATGATGTACTCTGCATAGAAGTTAAATAAGCAGGGTGACAATATACAGCCTTGACGTACTCCTTTTCCTATTTGGAACCAGTCTGTTGTTCTATGTCCAGTTCCAACTGTTACTTCCTGACCTGCATATAGGTTTCTCAAGAGGCAGGTCAGGTGGTCTGGTATTCCCATCTCTTTCAGAATTTTCCACAGTTTATTGTGATCCACACAGTCAAAGGCGTTGGCATAGTCAATAAAGCAGAAATAGATGTTTGTGATCAAAAGGAAAGTCTTAATCACAAAAGAATCTACAGGAAATGTTGATGTATTCTGTTAATCAGATAAGATAAGGTTATCCAAAACCATACCTTTGAGAAACTTGTAATGTTACAGGAACACATTTAAGATAAAAGGCTGTTAATAAAGATAGTTTGTATTTCCATATATAATCTGAACTCAATCATGAAAACATACATGGGCATGGGAAAAAGATAACCAGAAGGAAGCATGTCAACATTTTAACAGTAATTATTCCCAAGATATAGGAAGGTTTTGCATGATAGCTGCTTTCTTCTTTTCTCTTCTCTATATTTTCAGCCAAGCATTAAAATCAGTGATTTATTTATGTTATAAAATGGCAGTTCTTCCACACTTGAGAAAGAGGTAAGAATCAGCCAGTTGACAGGAGGTTTAGGTGATCAGACAGCTCTGAAGGAACTGGGACCCCCTATTTTCTCAGTGATGTAGGAATGAAAATGAAAGAGGAAATAAAATAAATAACTCACCCTGCCTCTGAGACTTCCTACTCCCCATTCAGTCCTTGTGCACCAGAGTAAAGAGGATCACTGCTGCTGCTGCTGCTGCTAAGTCGCATCAGTTGTGTCCGACTCTGTGCGACCCCACAGACGGCAGCCCACCAGGCTCCCCCGTCCCTGGGATTCTCCAAGCAAGAACACTGGAGTGGGTTGCCATTGTCTTCTCCAATGCATGCAAGTGAAAAGTGAAAGTAAAGTCTATCAGTTGTGTCCGACTCCTAGTGACCCCATGGACTGCAGCCCACCAGGCTCCTCCATCCATGGGATTTGCTAGGCAAGAGTACTGGAGTGGGTTGCCATTGCCTTAGCTCAATTCCAGTTAGGACCAACCAGCTCAATTTCATCCTCTATGCTGCTGCTGCTAAGTCTCTTCAGTCGTGTCCGACTCTGTGCGACCCCATGGACTGCAGCCTACCAGGCTCCTCCGTCCATGGGATTTTCCAGGCAAGAGTACTGGAGTGGGTTGCCATTGCCTTCTCCTTTCATCCTCTATAACCATCTCCAAATTTATATCTAAACCAAAAAGAAGAGACAATGCGCTTTCAATAAGTCACTCTGTAGTCTAGAAAACAAGTGTCCTCTAACTAGAGAAAAATGCTTAAATGTGCTATGATGGACCCCAAGGCATCAATTCCTTCAGTCTCCTGGGGCTTGTGCAATTATGTGATATTTACCTGCTCTCTCATTCCCTTCTGGTCAGGAAGAGAGGGAATGCAGAGGAATGAGGTATCACTCAGAAGTCTTTTTCCCATCCCCTTCATTTCTAGCCTCATACTGCTGCTGCTCAGTCACATCACTAATGTCTACTCTTTGCAAACCTATGGACTCTGGCCCACCAGACTCTTCTGTCTATGGGATTCTCCAGGCAAGAATACTGGAGTGAGTTGGCATGCCCTCCTCCCATTTCTGCCTCATTCATTTTAGTTGCCCATTCATGTCCGACAATTTGTGAACCCATGGACTGCAGTAGGCCAGGCTTTCATGTCCATCACCAACTCCTAAACTTTACTCAAACTCATGTCCATGAAGTTGGTGATGCCATCCAACCATCTCATCCTCTATTATCCTCTTCTCCTCCCACCTTCAATCTTTCCCAGCATCAGGGTCTTTTCCACTGAGTCAGTTCTTCCCATCAGGTGGCCAAATTATTGGAGTTTCAGCTTCAGCATCAGTCCTCCCAATGAATATTCAGACACTGATTTCCTTTAAGATTGACTGGCTAGATCTTCTGGCAGTCCAAGAGACTCTCAAGAGTCTTCTCCAACACCACAGTTTAAATGCATCAATTCTTTAGCACCCAGCTTTCTTTACAGTTCAGCTCACAATCCATACATGACCACTGGAAAAACCATAGCCTTGACTAGATGGACCTTTGCTGACAAAGTAATGTCTCTGTCTTTTAATATACTGTCTAGGTTAGTCATAGCTTTTCTTCCAAGGAGCAAGCGTCTTTTAATTTCATGGCTGCAATCACCACCTGCAGTAGTTTTGGAACCCAGGAAAATAAAGTCTTTCACTGTTTCCACTGTTTCCCCATCTATTTGCCATGAAGTGATGGGACTAGATGCCATGATCTTCATTTTCTGAATGTTGACTTTTAAGCCAACTTTTTCACTCTCCACTTTCACTTTCATCAAGAGGCTTTTTAGTTCCTCTTCAGTTTCTGCCATAAGGGTGGTGTCATCTGCAATATCTGAGGTGATTAATATTTCTCCTGGCAAACTTGATTCCAGCTTGTCCTTCATCAAACCTGGAATTTTGCATGATGTACTCTATATATAAGTTAAATAAGCAGAGTGACAATATACAGCCTTGCTGCTGCTGCTACTAAGTCGCTTCAGTTGTGTCCGACTCTATGCGACCCCATAGATGGCAGCCCACCAGGCTCTCCCATCCCTGGGATTCTCCAGGCAAGAATACTGGAGTGGGTGCCATTTCCTTCGCCAATGCATGAAAGTGAAAAGTGAAAGTGAAATCACTCAGTCGTGTCCGACTCTTAGTGACCCCATGGACTGCAGCCTATCAGGCTCCTCCGTCCATGAGATTTTCCAGGCAAGAGTACTGGAGTGGAGTGCCATTGCCTTCTCCAGGCTTGACGTACCTTTTCCCAATTTGGAACCAGTCTACTCTTCCATATCCGGTTCTAACTTCTGCTTCTTGACCGGCTTACAGATTTCTCAGGAGGCAGGTCAAGTGGTTTGATATTCCCATCTCTTGAAGAACTTTCCACAGTTTATCGTGATCCACACAGTCAAAGGCTTTGGCATAGTTAATAAAGCAGAAGTAGATGTTTTTCTGGAACTCTCTTGCTTTTTCAATGATCCAACAGATATTGGCAATTTGATCTCTGGTTCCTCTGCCTTTTCTAAATCCAACTTGAACATCTGAAAGTTCACAGTTCACATACTGTTGAAGTCTGGCTTGGAGAATTTTGAGCATTATTTTGCCAGCATGTGAGATGAGAGCAATTGTGCGGTAGTTTGAGCATTTTTTGACATTGCCTTTCTTTGGGATTGGAATGAAAACTGATCTTTTCCAGTCCTGTGGCCACTGCAGAGTTTTCCGCATTTGCTGGCATATTGAGTGCAGCACTTTCACAGCATCCTCTTTTAGGATTTGAAATAGTTCCACCAGAATTCCATCACCTCCACTAGCTTTGTTCGTCATGATGCTTCCTAAGGCCCACTTGACTCTGCATTCCAGGATATCTGGCTCTAGGTGAGTGATCACAGCATTGTGAAGATGGTTTTTGTGTAGGTCTTCTGTGTATTCTTGCCACCTCTTCTTAATATCTTTTGCTTCTGTTAAGCCCATATCATTTCTGTCCTTTATTGAGCCCATTTTTGCATGAAATGTTCCCTTGATATCTTTAATTTCTTGAAGAGATCTCTAGTCTTTCCCATTCTGTTGTTTTCCTCTATTTCTTTGCATTGATCACTGAGGAAGGCTTTCCATCTCTGCTTGCTATTCTTTGAACTCTGCATTCAAATGGGTATATCTTTCCTTCTCTCCTTTGCCTTTTGCTTCTCTTCTTTTCTCAGCTATATGTAAGGCGTCCTCAGACAACCATTTTGCCTTTTTGCATTTTTTTCCCTTGGGGATGGTCTTCATCACTGCCTCCTGTACAATGTCAGGAACTTCCATCCGTAGTTCATCAGGCACTCTGTCTATCAGATCAAATCCCTTGAAGCTATTTGTCACTTCCACTGTATAATTGTAAGGGATTTGATCATACCTGAATGGTCTAGTGGTTTTCCCCAATTTCTTCATTTAAGTTTGAATTTGGCAATGAGTTCATGATTTGAGCCACAATCAGCTCCTGGTCTTGTTTTTGCTGACTATATAGAGCTTCTCCATCTTTGGCTGCAAAGAGTATAATCAATCTGATTTAGGTATTGACCATCTGGGGATGTCCATGTGTATAGTCGTCTGTTATGTTTTTGGAAGTGGATGCTTTTTATGACCAGTGCATTCTCTTGGTAAAATTCTGTTAGCCTTTGACCTGCTTCTTTTTGTACTCTAAGACCAAATTTTCCTGTTATTCCAGGTATCTCTTGACTTCCTACTTTTACATTCCAGTCCCTATAATGAAAAGGACATCTTTTTTGGGTGTTAGTTTTAGAAGATCTTGTAGGTCTTCATAGAAATGTTCAACTTCAGCTTTTTCAGCATTACTGGTTGGGACTTGAAAAGTGAAAGTGAAGTCACTCAGTCGTGTCCGACTCTTTGCAACCCCATGGACTGTAGCCCACCAGGTTCCTCCATCCATGGGATTCTCTAGGCAAGAATCCTGGAATGGGTTGCCATTTCCTTCTTCAGGGGATCTTCCCGACCCAGGGATTGAACCCAGGTCTCCCGCATTGCAGGCAGATGCTTTAACCTCTGAGCCACCAGGGAATGTGATATTGAATGGTTTGCCTTGGAAATGAAGAAAGATCATTCTGTCATTTTTGAAATTGCATCCAAGTACTGCATTTGGACTCTTTTGTTGACTATGATAACTACTCCATTTCTTCTAAGTGATTCTTGCCCACAGTAGTAGATATAATAGTCATCTGAGTCAAATTCACCCATTCCAGTCCATTTTAGTTCGCTGATTCCTAGAATGTCAACATTCACCCTTGCCATCTCCTGTTTGACCATTTCCAATTTGCCTTGATTCATGGACCTGACATTCCAGCTTCCTATGCAATATTGCTCTTTACAGTATCAGACCTTGCTTCTATCACCAGTCACATCCACAAATGGGTGTTGTTTTTGCTTTGGCTCCATCTCTTCGTTCTTCCTGGAGTTATTTCTCCACTGATCTCCTGTAGCATACTGGGCACCTACCAACCTGGGGAGTTCATCTGTCAGTGTCCTATCATTTTGCCTTTTCATGCTGTTCATGGGGTTCTCAAGGCAAGAATACTGAGGTGGCTTGTCATTCCCTTCTCCAGTGGACCATGTTTTGCCAGAACTCTCCACCGTGACCCAGCCATCTTGGGTGGCCTTACATGGCATGGCTCATAGTTTCATTGAGTTAGACAAGGCTGTGATCCATGTGATCAGTTTGGTTAGTTTTCTGTGATTATAGTTTTCATTCTGTCTGCCCTCTGATGAATAAGGATAAGAGGCTTATGGAAGCTTCCTGATGGGAGAGATTGAGGCATTTATGGTATAAGATGGCAGAGTAGAAAGGCATGTGCTCATCTTCTCCTGCAAGAACTCCAAACCACAACTTACTGCTGAATAATCAATGACTGGAGAATGTTGGATCCCACCAAAAAAAAAGATAACCCATGTCCAGGGGCAAAGGAGAAGCCCCAGCAAGACAGCAAAAGGGGCAAAATCATGTTTAGAATCAAACCCCTTACCTGCCAGAGATGCTCAGAGGGCTCAAACAAACCTTGTGCGCACCAGAACCCAGAGACTTCACAGAGACTGAGCCAGAACTGTGTTTGCATATCTCCTGTGAAGGTATGGGTCAGCAGTGGCCTGCCACAGGGGCAGGGGCCTGGGTGCCACAAACATGGGTATGGCATAAGCCCTTTTGGAGGAGGTCACCATTAACTCCACCATAGAGCTACCAGAACTTACATAGGACTGGGGAAACAGACTTTTGGAGGGCACAAACAGAACCTTGTGTGCACCAGGGCCCAGGAGAAAGGAGCAGTGACCCCAGAGGAGATTGGCCCAGACTCACCAGTGAGTGTCCAGGAGCCTCCAGCAGGGGCGTGGGTAAATAGTGGCCTACTCCAGGGTCAAGGGCACTGAGTGTGGCAGTGCATGCATGGGACCATTTGAAGGAGGTCACCATTATCTTCATTGCCTCTACCATAGTTTGGCCTCAGACCAAACAACAGGGAGGGAACATAGCTCCATTTATCAACAGAAAATTGGATTAAAGATTTACTGAGCATGGCTCCGCCCATCAGAACAAGATCCAGTTTCTCCCTCAGTCAGTCTCTCCCATCAGGAAGCTTCCATAAGCCTCTAGCCTCATCAGTTCAGTTCAGTCACTCAGTCATGTCTGACTCTTTGCGACCCCATGGACTGCAGCACACAAGACATCCCTGTCCATCACCAACTCCCAGAGTTTACTCAAACTCATGCCCATTGAGTCAGTGATGCCATCCAACCATCTCTTCCTCTGTCGTCCCTTTCTCCTCTCACCTTCAATCTTTCCCAGCATCAGGGTCTTTTCAAATGAGTCAATTCTTTGCATCAGGTGGCCAAACTATTGGAGTTTCAGTTTCAACATCAGTCCTTCCAATGAATATTCAGAACTGATTTCCTTTAGGATGGACTGGTTGGATCTCCTTGCAGTCCAAGGGACTCTCAAGAGTCTTCTCCAACACCACAGTTCAAAAGTATCAATTCTTCAGTGCCCAGCTTTCTTTATAGTCCAACTCTCACATCCATACATGACCACAGGAAAAACCGTAGCCTTGACTAGATGGACCTTTGTTGGCAAAGTGATGTCTCTGCTATATAATATGCTGTCTAGGTTGGTCATAGCTTTTCTTCCAAGCAGCAGCATCTTTTAATTTCATGGCTGCAGTCACCATCTGCAGTGACTTTGGAGCCCCCAAAAATAAAGTCTGACACTGTTTCCACTGTTTCCCCATCTGTTTGCCATGAAGTGATGGGATCAGACGCCATGATCTTGGTATTCTGAATGTAAATGTTTCTAGCCTCATAACCACCTGCAAATAGAGTCATACTTCTCTTCCTTCAGAGGAATATCACAGTACAAAAATCATATCTATAGTGGAGAAGTAGAACATTTAGTTGGCTGAATGACCTTCCTTTCAGAGGGCAGTTTGCTGTTGCTGCAGTTTTAATAACCTAGCTTGCCAGTGTCAATTGTTTTAGGTCGATGCTATATTTTGCACATCAGACAAATGGTTGCACATCAGTGAAACCTCTTTTTTTTCTTCCTTCTCCCAAACAAGAATCAGAAACAGATATAGGAACTTCCTTGCAAAATATCTGATCAAATTTTCAACACAAATGGTTCAGTGGATTTTTCATTCATCAGACACAGAAGAAATTAATTCATGTTCAGTTTTGGAAAAGAAGGAGTCAAATGAAGAAGGGGAAATTCACCATCCCATGAACAACTGATTGTGTTGTTTACATTAACTGCTTGTGAACCAGCTTTAAAATTTTCATACTGTTATGGCAGCATGCCTCTGAAACTCCATTTCCAAATACCTCCCTATCATATTACTTATGTGGTTTCACCCCACATCCCTCCAACTCATTCCAGTTTATCAAGACATCTCACCTTTTAAGTTCCCACTCTTCCCAGAGTACCATTGTATTATTTCTTGGATTTGACCAGAGTGCCTTAGTTTGTCCCATCAACCTTTTTTCTCTGGGAGGCAGTCAGCATATTTTAGTGGACTTTACAGCATTAAAGAAAAAAAGGGGGGAAGAAAGCTCTTCCTGATATCTGCTCTGAATTTGTTTCTGTTTTATTTTGTGTGTATCCCTCCTTTGTTCTGTCCTCTGCATCAGACGGAAAGCAATCATCCTGCCTGAAATGTATCTATGCCAAGGCTCCATGTAAATTACAGAGAGAGATGACAGATTTCATGGCCTGGTTATGGTAAAAATGTGAAATTTCACAGTTTGTCATGGATTAATAGAAAGGGAAAACAAACACAAATGAAGTCATCCCAATTGTTAGAAATAATTCCAGAGTGACTATTTGATGAATTTAAACAATGGGATGGAATGCAGGCCGTTCAACACGTAATCTATGATTTTAAATTTAATAAAGGACCTTGTAGTTTTATACTCAAACATCCTCATGCTGAAGGTTGAATTCAAACAGCCTGAACTCATAATGAGCAATCCCTAAATTCCAAAAACCTGAGTTTACCCGTCTTCACAAAAAATAATAAAGCATCCATGAAATGTTTTCACGATGAACCACAGATTGTAGATTTTCAGGGTCATTGGTGACATCATGATAGATGAGGAGAATTATCTACAAGTTTGGAAATGTTACACAGCTCAGTCGATCCACCTGGAAAATATCTTTAAAAGATTAAGGGACTGAGCCCATCTTCATAGTTCATTCTCTTTCATTCTAGTTTCATCTTTATTCCCTCTTTTTGCTCATTCTCTGTAACTACCACAACCTTGTAAAAAACGTGTTGACCAGGGCTTCAGTCACCATGGGATTCTGAAAAGGGTCTTAGAGAAGAATTGGGTAATCCATCATCATCTCTTTAAACTCAGATTCTGTAGCCTGGGCTTAAAGCTTGGCATTCCTGCGGCTTTGGTAACTGCTTCTCCACATTGTCCAAAATCCCTCAAAAGAATTCCTCATTGTTTCAGAACCTGAGCAGTGTTTTTGCACTGTACCTCATTTCTATGTTTGTATTTCACTTCTGATCCATAGATTCCTTGTGTTTCTCTATAGCATTCATGTCAGGTTTGAAAAGCAAATTCCAAGCTTATACTAGAATTATGTACAAGCAAAATTACATTCAGCCAAAATTACGTTCATTGGGCTAATATTTTAAGGTTGCCTGATACTTGTCAATCCAGTCAAATTGGCCATAAAATTTAGTCTTAATAAACCTCTAGAGCACTTTGGATTCTTCCATAAAAATGAAGGCCTCTACTGAGAATATGTTAATAAATGCTAGCATATATGAAGGTGAATAAAGGTAGGAAGATAAAACAAGTCACGACAATTGATGCCTCAAGCACTCAAGGTTTAGGGACTGTCCAAAACTCATAAATGGAATAAGTACAAAATGGAATTTATATTATAAAAAGTACTAATACAGAAGGCAGAGTTCAGTTTTCACCTTTGCATATGCAATCATAGTTTATTGTTAGCTTTGAAAATCATGCCTAAGTCATCTGGAAATTGAAAATAAACAAACAGTAGTCAGATACTGATGCCTCTTTTCTTACTTTATCACAAGATTTTTAATTTCTATGGAAGGAAAAGCAAGCAGAACGACACTGGCTTCACTTCAGTGCCTTCACTGCTTACATAAACATTCTGTCGCATGTTATCACTGCTCACATATGTCACCTTGCAATGTTTCTGTGTGTATGTCTTCCCTACACAGCTAGACTGTAAGTTAATTTTGGAGATGGTCTTTATCTCCTTTTAATGCACTCTGGCAGCATGGAGAATAATTCAAGACCATAAGTTTTTGCTGACTTGAGAGACACTCCTCAGGACCACATCAAGGCCATCAGCTGCACAGCTTGCCAATTTCACTATAGTCATTTGCAACAGGTCTTCCTAAATCACTGCTAAGGATTCAAGTCTCCAGAGCTCCATGGAATATCACCACTTAATATTCCCAGCACTGCCACAGAAAACAGTTTCATATGCAAATATAGCCACTCAGCTTTCTGATCCGAGAAGCTTCACATTAAGAAAAGGCTGCTGGAACATCTGGTGTCCCATCAAGTTCCAAATATCACCATCAGTACAGAGTGAGCTTCACTTGGAGAGTGAAGATAAAGGCACTAGCCTCTGGCGGAGCCTCCATTCCACATTGCTGATGGAATAGTAGTCATTTGCTCCAAGTCTGTGACAAATAATATGGGTTCTGGCAGATAGGAAGAACCTAAATTTGAACCTTTTTAAGGCCACCAGGTCTCATGTTTAGTAGTATTTTACTGTCTAAACTCTCAGATCAGTTCAGTTCAGTCCATGACAAAAGAAGAGTGTGATTTTCTGGGAAGTGAAGAAGGGATCGGTGGGTAATACTACTGAGCCACTATAGCAGAAGGAATTTCCTTTCAAAAACCAGAGGTTGAGCAAACAGTGGGGTGTAAATCTGAAAATCTAAAGAAGTCAAAGCGGTCCTTGAAGCAGAAGATAAAACCAAGGGGCCAGAAGCAGGAATAGAAAGTAGAAATCCAGAGAAGCTGAAACTCTGGTCAAAAGTGACCAATCTAATACCAAAAAACTACAGTCTAAAAAAATAATCATTTTGTTTGCTTGCTCTCATATACCAGTTTAAACCAGTATATAGAAAAAGCCATAAAGAAAAAAAGGGGGGAAAAGGTACATTGTCTCCTTCTAAACTTATCCAATGGAAAAGTCAGACCCAATTCGAGTATTCTTGAAGTAGGAGGCTGGATTGACCTCTTGACCTCTCCTCTCAACCTTATCCAGTGCATCAAGTTTAGGAATTAGCCCTGACCTTCTTCAACTACATCCTTGAGTCTCCCATTTTGGGTTTTGTGGTGCATGAATGGTAGGGCTTGGTCTTATCAGGTTGGGTGCAGGTAGAAATGATCAGATGTGGTATGTGGTCTATACTCTTCAGCAGAGATTATTAAAGATGCAAGGTGATGCACTCCAGGCTAGATGAACAGCCAGAGGTCCCACACAGCTTCCTCTTTTTCTGTCTGATGCCTGTTAGGTATATGCCATCTCTTATTGCTCTTCAGTCTACCGGAAGGCAACTGGTAGACCTTTCTAGCTGACCTAAAACACCTTCAGGGATCCTGCTGCCAGAGCTATGACAGCAATCAGGTTACAGGTTAATGATTAGCTGTGAGGGTAAATTAACTTAAATGTGTTAATGCACATGGATCTCCCACTTACTTACGTTCTTGGGCAAACTACTTAATTCTTTAAGATTAAGGTTTAAATTTGTCAAATGGTTATTCTTCAAGATACATGTATTCATTAAACAGGCATATAAGACTGTTGATGATGATGGTGATGATGGTGATGATGGTGATAACGATGGTGGTGGTGGTGGTGGTAATTATGATGACACCTGTCAGCTAGTTAATCCCAAAATAATTAATATTCTCCAGGTATAGATCAGCCAGCTCTGTCCCAAGCAAGACGCAAGGATTCAGGCTATAACTTGTAAGTGGTTCTGACTGGAACTCCATTAAATCCTCTGCATCTGTCCAAGAAAATAGGAAAGCAAGAAAGGCGAGAATCTCATGGAGTTTTAAGGGCCAAGGAATCTATATATACCACATTGGCCAAAATCAGTTCCACAGCTTTACCTACATTCAGTGGAATGTCCCAGGAAGACGAGAGGAAACATAGACCTTGGTGAGGATTGCTAGGATCTGCCCTAACCAATGTGGAGGCAGTTCATCTAGCTACTGGCAGTGGTTTGTGTAACTGGGTATGGAGCGTCTTGAACACTCAAAACCGGGTTATGAACCTAAAAACCAAATGCTCTAGTAGGAATTAGGAGGAAACCTCTGTAGATGGGGAGCTGACAGGAGATAAATATAGTCATTTTAATGGGCCTACTCATCATTACTCAGTGCTTTCCTGGATAAATGAGAGTGGTAACCCCTCCTTAGTCCAACACTAACTAACGTGATGTGAAGTCAGATGCCTTTGTAAGCCTACTTTGCCCAAGCTGCAGAAATCACTATAAATTAGTATAGTCAGAAAAGCCTTCAAAGAAAGTTAAGAACTTGATCTATGTTTTCAAATAGGCAAAGAACTAGATAATTGATACAATGGTAAAAAGTTCATATGCTATTAACTCTCTTGTCCCCAAATTACCAAGGAAAATAAATGAAAATTAAAGAAGGGAGGATCACTAAAATTTTGGTCATAGAGTGAAAATGATCATAGGATGAAAATACATCCTTCTATTTTAAAAAAATTTTTAAATTTATAGGCAAGTTATTTTTTAAAAGATAGCTTATTCAGCCATAAGTTCTGAACTGATGGTAAAGTACAGGCTTCATGTTTACATATAACAGGAGAGTTAAGATGTAAAAAATTGCCAAAGAGCATCCATAATCTGCTTATGAATCTGTCTAAGAGTCTCATGATACAGGTGCTTTCTGCTTTAACTGAATGAAAAAGCAGGGGAGGAAAGTAAGTAGTGTAAAAAGGAATGAACCTAAGGGAAAAGAAATACTCAGAAAGTGATTAATAATTCTTCCATATTTTCTCCTACGGTATGAGGGAAAAGTCAATGTTTTTACCACAAAGTTTGGGTAAAGTCTAGCAGTTTGAGAACTTTTCATGCCAAAGCATCAGTGTTCCAATCCCTAAGGATACTGTATGTGTGTTATAAAAAGAAAATGGAACAAAATTACAATTCAAGCACTTATAGATTTTCCATATTTGAGCAACTTCTCAATTATTAGAGACCTGTACATGAATGAAAATGTAATTTTGTTACTAGCACTGATAACAGGGGAAATATGGGGAAGCTTATATATACTTATTATCGAGTTATCGTATTTACTATATTTTACTTCAATTAGCTTTCCTCTTTTAATGCTAAAACATGATCACAGGTAATGGAATTTAATTAACTTTTATATCTGTTCCAACAAATAATATAACCTATTTTTAATGCATTCCTAAGAGCAGAAGCATCAATTCTTTGGCGCTCAACTTTCTTCACAGTCCAACTCTCATATCCATGCATGACCACTGAAAAAACCATAGCCTTGGCTAGATGGACCTTAGTCGGCAAAGTAATGTCTCTGCTTTTCAACATGCTACCTAGGTTGGTCATAGCTTTTCTTCCAAGGAGTAAGCGTCTTTTAATTTCATGGCTGCAGTCACTATCTGCAGTGATTTTTGAGCTCTCCCCCCACCCCCCAAATAAAGTCTGACACTGTTTCCACTGTTTCCTCATCTATTTCCCATGAAGTGATGGGACCAGATGCCATGATTTCGGCAAAGTAATGTCTCTGCTTTTGAATATACTATCTAGGTTGGTCATAACTTTTCTTCCAAGGAGTAAGCGCCTTTTAATTTCATGGCTGCAGTCACCATCTGCAGTGATTTTGGAGCCCAAAAAAACAAAGTCTGACACTGTTTCTACTGTTTCCCCATCTATTTCCCATGAAGTGATGGGGCCAGATGCCATGATCTTCGTTTTCTGAATGTTGAGCTTCAAGCCAACTTTTCCACTCTCCTCTTTCACTTTCAACAAGAGGCTTTTTAGCTCCTCTTCACTTTCTGCCAGAAGGGTGGTGTCATCTGCATATCTGAGGTTATTGATATTTCTCCCAGCAATCTTGATTCCAGCTTGTGTTTCTTCCAGTACAGCATTTCTCATGATGTACTCTGCATAGAAGTTAAATAAGCAGGGTGACAATATACAGCCTTGACGTACTCCTTTTCCTATTTGGAACCAGTCTGTTGTTCCATGTCCAGTTCTAACTCTTGCTTCCTGACCTGCATACAGATTTCTCAAGAGGCAGGTCAAGTGGTCTGGTATTCCCATCTCTTTCAGAATTTTCCACAGTTTATTGTGATCCACACAGTCAAAGGCTTTGGCATAGTCAATAAAGCAGAAATAGATGTTTTTCTGGAACAAGGTCCTACTATATAACAAATGGAAGTATATTGAGTATCCTGTAATAAATCATAATGGAAATAAATGTGAAAAAGTATATATATATATATGTGTATATGTGCGTGTGTGTATATATATATAGATTCAGATATTGGGCTGTACACCAGAAACTAATACATAACATTGTAAATCAACTACATACTTCAATTAAAAAAAAAAAGATATCACAGATAAAACACAAAACAGGATTCACAATACCTAATAAGAATGAATGAAGTAATTTCACTCACAAAGCAAACTCCAAATCAACTCACCAGCAAATGTCTGGTATATTCAGAAGGGAAAAATAAAAAGACTTCCCAATTGTGTTTATGAATAATATACCTTGTATATGATAATATAAATATCACCTGATTATAGTTTTTCTCTTAGAGACCTCATGGATGAAGCTTGACTAACCTTAGAGTATCAAATTGATTAATAAAGTTGTTGTTGAAACTTTACCTCTTGGGAGAAAAATATTTTAATAAAGGCAATCAATAGCTTTTTAACATAAAGATCTCTTACAAATTGAAACTTTACAAGAAAGTGAATACCTTCCCCAAAAAAAAGAATGGACAAGGAATACAGAGGCATTTCACATACAAAGAGAAGAGAAATAAACACAAGACTAAAAACAAATACAAATGTTTAGTTTTCTTCATAATCAAACAATGAAGATATAATTCTTACCTATAAAATTGAATCTAAAATAAAAAATTAAGAGGGAATTAATTCTGGTGGTCCACTGGTTAGGACTTCAAGTTTCCATTGCCTGGAGCATGTATTTGATCCCTGGTCAAGGAACTAAGATCTCACATGCCACAATGCAGCCAAAAAACAAATTTAGAATAATCCCTAATGACAAGAGGACAAGAAAACAAACTCTCACACATCACTAGCGAACATTTCTGGAGGGCAATTTGGCAATATGTGTCAAAAGCCTTAAAAATAAAAACAAATGCCTTTTGAATCAGCAATTTCATTTCTCTTCAAGGAAAATAGTGAGATGAGAGTTCCCTGATTAGCCTAACAGTTGGTATTCCAGGCTTTCACTGCCATGGGCCCAGATTCAATCTCTGGTCAGAGAACTGAGATCCCAAAAGCTGCACGGCACAGCCAAATAAAAAATGAGTGAGATTAACATACAAAAATGTTTAGCATTTCATGTAAAAGTGACAATCTGGAAGCCACCTAAAGCTTCAACGTAGTTCTCTTTTAGATATAATGATGTTAAAAAGTATGGGCAAATGCTCATGATATATTATTTAGGGGAAAAGTTACAAATAACATTGAAAGTATGATCTTAATGTTGTCTACATAAAACATATAAGGGTATGTACTAACATAGTAATGCTGCTGCTGCTGCTGCTGCTAAGCCACTTCAGTCGTGTCCGACTCTGTGCGACCCCATAGACAGCAACCCACCAGGCTCCGCTGTCCCTGGGATTCTCCAGGCAAGAACACTGGAGTGGGTTGCCATTGCCTTCTCCAATGCATGAAAGTGAAAGTGAAGCCGCTCAGTCATGTCCAACTCTTAGCGGCCCCATGGACTTCAGCCTACCAGGCTCCTCCATCCATGGGATTTTCCCGGCAAGAGTACTGGAGTGGGGTGCCATTGCCTTCTCCAACATAGTAATAGTGGTTACCTATGGTGGAAGGATTGAAGACTTTTATCTTTTTTTCTGCTAATTTTTACACTATCTACTTTTCTTTTTTCTTTCTTTGTCTGTGCAGCAGGGCTTGTTGACCTTAGTTCCCCGATCAGGGATTAAACCTGGGCCCTTGGCAGCGAAAGCGTGGAGTCCTAACCACTGGACCACCAGGGAAGTCCCACTATCTACTTTTTCAGTGAATATGTATTAGTGTTACTGACAAAACAGTAAAGTAGATATTATTATTATTTTCCATTTACATACAAGGAAACTGAGGCACACAGAGGTTACATCACTTGTCTAAGGTCACACAGCTGCTGCTGCTGCTGCTGCTAAGTCGCTTCAGTCGCATCCGACTCTGCAACCCCATAGACGGCAGCCCACCAGGCTCCCCTATCCCTGGGATTCTCCAGGCAAGAACACTGGAGTGGGTTGCCATTTCCTTCTCCAATGCATGAAAGTGAAAAGTGAAAGTGAAGTCGCTCAGTCGTGTCCGACTCTTCGCGACCCCATGGACTGCAGCCTACCAGGCTCCTCCACCCATGGGATTTTCCAGGCGAGAGTACTGGAGTGGGGTGCCATAGTACCTCATAAAACCAGGATTTGTCCTAAATTGCCCTAGCTCCAGAGTATGATCTCTTAACCACTTTGCAATGACACACTTTTAAAAAGTAATTTCAAGTAAAATGTCAGATAATCTATAATTACATGCACTACCAATTCTTAAAGAAAGAGGATATCTTTGTGGGCCAGAATTTTCAGAGCATATTGGGAGACAGGTGGTGAGGCTGAATGTTCTTTCCTGTCTCACCAGGTTGTCCCTTTTTCTTTCAGGTTTTCACTAAAGATTATCTGAAAAGTCACCTACAGTATTTACTCCTCTATCACCATTCTCCCTACCCTCAACACACACACACACACACACACACACACACCAACACCTTGGCCTTTAGGAATAGAAAAGAAATTTTCAAGGAACTGTCATGGTCTGGGAAGGGAGCAGAAGAGTGGTACCCAAAGTTGAGATTTTAAGAATGCTGTGTATGTGCGCATGCACGTGCATGCGTATGTGTGTAAGTGTGTGTGTGTGTGTGTGTAGCCCACCAGGCTCCTCTGTCCCTGAGATTCTCCAGGCAAGAATACTGGAGTGGGTTGCCATTTCCTTCTCCAGGGGATCTTCTTCCCAACCCAGGGATCAAACATGCATCTCTTGCATCTCCTGCACTGGCAGGCAGATTCCTTTCCACTGAACCACTCGGGAGGCCCCCAGGTCTCCTGGGTCCCCCAAAAAACTCCTAGAGGTTTTAGAGCAGGACTTTGCAGTGGGAGCAGGACGGCTTTCCCATATACAAAAGCCCTTCTGAATCCCCTGTCTCTCATTTGTAGAAAAGCTGTAGTCTCCCAGGCCTCCCTGAGTCACAAAAGAGCAGGATTAAGCAATTAATGATTAAGATAAGGGAGTCACAGAATCTTCAGTTCCTCCCTGAAGGACATAGATAACAGTGTCTGAGGCACATTCCTCAGTTGCTGTGCATATACTATAACTGCCATCAGAGAGAAAAAAACTAACCATGGGATAACCAGATTGTAGTCATGACATAAGGTGCTCTGTCTTGAGCAGTACTGAGTCTGTGGCTTGCACAATTCCAGGAACAGGCCTCAAGGAAACAGGAGCACATCAACCCTAGGGCTGAAGATTAACTGTGCTTAAAACGATCATGGTGACGCTGATTAGACTACTGCAGGACCAGTCTAGAGATGATCGTCGTTGTTGACTATGCTGTTCTGCAAGTATTTGGCACCCTCATGGTCAGTGAGCCCCCCAAAATTCTCCTTTAAAAGCTTTTGAACCCTAACTGACAACTGGGAGGTGATTTAGGGGAATGCAAGTTCATCATCTCCCCCAGTGCTGGCTTCCTGAATAAAGCCTCTTTTTTCACCACCCTTGTCTCTCCAACATTGACTCCAGAGCAACAAGCAAGCTGAACCAGAGTTTGGTCCTGGCTCCGGCTGGTAACAGTCTACCTAGACATATTAACTCAAATCTAGTATAAAATAAAGTATTTTTCATTTCCCTCATAAAAATGTAGACTAATTTTCCTCTAAGGAAGTTACAAAGTCATTTAGATTGAAGCAATGTCAATTCTTGAAAAGGTGTTGTTAAAATGCAAAAGACTCGGACTTCCCTGGTGGGCCAGTGGTTCAGTTCAGTGGCGCAGTCGTGTCCGACTCTTTGCGACCCCATGAACCGCAGCACGCCAGGCCTCCCTGTCCATCACCAACTCCCGGAGTTCACTCAGACTCACGTCCATTGAGTCTGTGATGCCATCCAGCCATCTCATCCTCGGTCGTCCCTTTCTCCTCCTGCCCCCAATCCCTCCCAGCATCAGGGTCTTTTCCAATGAGTCAACTCTTCGCATAAGGTGCCCAAAGTACTGGAGCTTCAGTTTTAGCATCATTCCTTCCAAAGAAATCCCAGGGTTGATCTCCTTCAGAATGGACTGGTTGGATCTCCTTGCAGTCCAAGGGACTCTCAAGAGTCTTCTCCAACACCACAGTTCAAAAGCATCAATTCTTCGGCGCTCAGCCTTCTTCACAGTCCAACTCTCACATCCATACATGACCACAGGAAAAACCATAGCCTTGACTAGACGGACCTTAGTCGGCAAAGTAATGTCTCTGCTTTTGAATATACTATCTAGGTTGGTCATAACTTTTCTTCCAAGGAGTAAGCGCCTTTTAATTTCATGGCTGCAGTCACCATCTGCAGTGATTTTGGAGCCCAAAAAAACAAAGTCTGACACTGTTTCTACTGTTTCCCCATCTATTTCCCATGAAGTGATGGGGCCAGATGCCATGATCTTCGTTTTCTGAATGTTGAGCTTCAAGCCAACTTTTCCACTCTCCTCTTTCACTTTCAACAAGAGGCTTTTTAGCTCCTCCTCACTTTCTGCCATAAGGGTGGTGTCATCTGCATATCTGAGATTATTGATATTTCTCCCAGCAATCTTGATTCCAGCTTGTGTTTCTTCCAGTGAATAATACAGGTAAGACACTGTATTTCACTGCAGAGGGCACAGGTTTGATCCCTTGTCAGGGAACTAAGATCCAAGGGCTGCATTCATGGTCAAAATATAGGAAAAAAAAAATTTTTTTTTTAATTAAAACACAAAAGACACATGACAAACTATGGCGTGTCACGTGTGAATAGGCAAGATTAGAGGACTACTTCCTGGGTATCATGTGACATTCCTGCTCTGGCCTCCAAACAAAAGCCTGACAGATGTCAGTGCTTGTAGCCAATATTCTGAGCCATATAGGACACACTGAGATTTCTGTAAGGGCACACGGATGATCAAGTTGCAAAGGACTAAAGAAAAGTTTTCTGTGTGTCAGAAGAAAAAATATTACTAATCAATATAAAGCAAACTCCAGCCATCTGTTGTACTAAATTAGACACTCAGTGAGGTTACAAAGAAGTGAAGTTCTGCCAATGAAAGTAGGAATTTAGACTACTAGATAAAATATCACCACTAGTGATGAAATTATCTTACTAAAGAACAATGACAGCTTTTTAACTTCAGGGATCAATAATGGTTCTCTCAGTTACAGTTCATAAAGGAGTATTTTATTCTGCTATCCCAAAGCTTATTAAAGATGAGCCACTATTATTAGAGGACTGTGATTTTACACCTAACATAAATTAGATTGACCCATATCTCCAGTAGTATGTCGCTCAGTCGTGTCCAACTCTTTGCAACCCCGTGGACTGTAGCCTACCAGGCTCCTCTCTCCATGAGATTCTCCAGGCAAGAGTACTGAGTGGATTGTCATTTCCTTCTCCAGGGGATCTTCCCAACCCAGGGATCGAACCCAGGTCTCCCACATTCCAGGCAGACGCTTTAACCTCTGAGCCACCAGGGAAGCCCAGTATGTAGATACGTATTATCAAACATTTGTTTCGCAAAAGTGAACCTAAAAAAGATTGCCTTACCAAGGAATGAGACTAGTTAATATGAGCTCCTTCAATTATAAAGATTTACCCAAAAACAATTCGTATGAAACCCCAAAGACCTCAAATAGCAAAGCAATCTTGAGCAAAGAGAACAAAGTAGAGGCTTCCCTGGTGGTCCAGTGGTTAAAAATCTGCCTTGCAATGCAAGGGACACCAGTCTGATCCCCGGTAGCGGAAGATGTGACATGCCTCAGGGCAACTAAAAGCCTGGGCCTCCACAACTACTAAGCCCTCCTGCCCAGAACCCATGGTCTGAAACAAGAGAAACCCCTGCTCACTGCAACTGGAGAAAACCCATGGACAGCGATGAAGACCCAGCAAAGCCAAAAATAAACCATAAAGAAAAGAAAAGAATATTTTTTAAAAGGGCAAGAGATAAAAAGTGTTGGCAAGGATGCAAAGAAAAAGGGACCCCTGTACATTATTGGTGGGAACGTATATAGCGACAGTCACTAAGCAAAACTGTACAGAGGTACCTCAAAAAACTAAAAATAGAACTATCATACGATCCAGCAATCCTACTTCTGTGTATGCATATGAAAGAAACGAAATCAGTATCTCCAAAAGATATTTGTACTCCCATACTCACTGCATCATTATTCACCATAGCCAAAGTATGCAAGCAACCTAAGTGTCCATTAATGGATAAATGGTTAAAGAAAATACACACAACACACAGTGGAATAAATTTCAGCCTTGAAAAAGGAGGAAATCTTGTTATTTGCAACAGCATTAATGAACCTAGAGGGCATTATGCTAAGTGAAATAAGTCAGAAAGAGAAACACAAATACCACGTGACCTCACTTGTGCATGGCATCTTAAAATGTTTTAAATTATAAATAAATAGATAAATAGCCAAACTTCTAGGAGAAGAGGTTGCTAGGAGGTAGAGAGTGAAATCAAGAAGGAGAGGTCAGTAAAAGTGTACAAACTTTCAGTTATAAGGTGAATAAAGTCTGTGGATCAAATAATGTACCTCGTGACTATGGTTGATAACACGTATAACTGAAATTCACTGAGTAATAGGACTTAAACATTCTCACACACACACAAAAGTTAACATGTAAGGTGATGGGTATGGTAATCCTTTCAAATGTCTATATATATCAAATCATCATGGTGTACACTTTAAATATCTTACCAAAAAAATAAAGTACAATTTTGTCAATTATACCACAACGAAGCTAAAGAAAAAAAAAAAAGAAAAAAGATGGAGGTGGAAGTAGACAAAATGCCTCATAATGTTAATACTGGTTTCTGATTGAAGAAAGCTTACTGAATTACAATATCGTACACCTAGAGCTAATGTAATATTGTAAAACAACTATACTTCAATTAAAAACAGAAAAACATAATTTAATCATTTCTTACATTTCTTGGCAGAAAAAAAGCTTATGAAACACCTCCCCTATCTCCTCTCCCAACAAAGACCCCACTAACACGAGAGAAAAAGAATAAAGATAAGCCACATTAAAGAATAGAACATGGGTGTGTGCTGAGTCACTTCAGTTGAGTCCAACTGTTTGCAAACCTATGGACTGTAGTCCACCAGGCTCCTCTGTCCAAGGGAGTCTCCAGGCAAGAATACTGGAGTGGGTTGCCATGCCCTCCTCCAGGGGATCTTCCTGACCCTGGGATTGAACTTGCTTCTCTTACATCTCCTGCGTTGCAGGTGGTTCTCTACGAGGAGCGCCAGCTGGAAGGCCAGGAGTAGAACATGGAGTGGCCAAAATCAAAGGAGAGATTTCCACAGATATGGAAGTCGGAAAGCCAAGGAGAAAGCAGTGACCGCTGTATTGGGGGGTGGGGAAGAAGCCTCAGCCTAGTGTTTACAGAGGGGGACACTTGTTGAGGTTTGGGACTTAGAACCACTTGGTACTGGAGTGGACACAAACACAAACTGAGGAGAAACTGCAAGACTACATACAGTTGTATGTGGTTAGCGGTGGCGCATTCGCTCTGATTTATGATGACCTCTGTCTCAACCATTTTCGTGCTAAAACCTAAGCACATCCACAGACGCGCTCAGGGGAATCATTCCGGGGCTGAGGTGAGAGGGAAGGTGCGCACGGCCGGCCAGGCCCCGCCCACGAGCTCTCACCAATCGGCAGCGACGCAGTACCGGGCTTTCTCTACCAGGCGCCCTTTTACTCCGCCAAGGTTTCTTTCTGCCTTTATTTCATGTCCAGTTAAACAGTTTTGACCCAAAATGGCTTACAGAGATATGTAAGTGATGACAGTAAAGGTGCTGCAAAACTGCCTGAGGCACCGTGGAGAAGGCAAAGAATGAAATTTAAGACCAGGAGCTGGTGGAGGTATCTCTTACACATCACAGGGAAGACTAGAAGGTGTCTGCAAGAATTTGTGACTTCAGGGAGCCAAGAACGTATCCAAAGGAATTATGCATAACCACCCTGTTTATAGGGTTCACTGGTGGCTCAGATGGTGAGGGAGTCTACCTGTAGCGCGGGAGACGCAGGTTAAATCCCTGGGTTGGGAAGATCCCCTGGAGAAGGAAATGGCAACCACTCCAGAATTCTACCTTGGAAAATCCCATGGGCAGAGGAGCCTGGTGAGCTACAGTCCATGGGATCGTAAAGAGTCGGACACAACTGAGCCACTTCACTTTACACTTTACTTTACCCTGTTCATGCTGATTCATTTAGCCCTGTCATTTCTCAATTGCATGTTGAGCTGAAAGGGTGGGTCATGATTACAAAGAGTCAATGCCCCGACTCCAGGTACAGAACACTGTCAAACATCTACTCTCACGAGATGAGATACAAGGAGTTTCCTCCAAATTTTCTCATTTTATATGAAATATTTGACACATATAAAAGATTATGTAATATATTTAATATATATAAGGAATGAAGATCATAATAAAACTCATTTCCTAATTTTAAAAATAGGACATAACCAATGACAATATTCTTTATGCTCCACTCCAAGCATATCTCTAAAGTGTAAGCACTATTTGAATATTGTGTTTTGGTTTTTTTTGCCTTTATGATGGTTTTGCCATGTAATGTATGTAAATTGCCACTCAGTTCAGTTCAGTCGCTCAGTCGTGTCCAACTCTTTGCGACTCCATGAATCGCAGCACGCCAGGCCTCCCTGTCCATCACCAACTCCCGCCATCGAGTCAGTGATGCCATCCAGCCATCTCATCCTCGGTTGTCCCCTTCTCCTTCTGCCCCCAATCCCTCCCAGCATCACAGTCCTTTCCAATAAGTCAGCTCTTCACATGAGGTGGCCAAAGTATTGGAGTTTCAGCTTTAGCATCATTCCCTCCAAAGAAATCCCAGGGCTGATCTCCTTCAGAATGGACTGGTTGGATCTCCTTGCAGTCCAAAGGACTCTCAAGAGTCTTCTCCAACACCACAGTTCAAAAGCATCAATTCTTTGGCGCTCTGCCTTCTTCACAGTCCAACTCTCACATCCATACATGATCACTGGAAAAACTGTAGCCTTGAGTAGACGGACCTTAGTCAGCAAAATAATGTCTCTGCTTTTGAATATGCTCTCTAGGTTGGTCATAACTTTTCTTCCAAGGAGTAAGCGTCTTTTAATTTCATGGCTACAGTCACCATCTGCAGTGATTTTGGAGCCCCCAGAAATAAAGTCTGACACTGTTTCCACTGTTTCCCCATCTATTTCCCATGAAGTGATGGGGCCAGATGCCATGATCTTCGTTTTCTGAATGTTGAGCTTTAAGCCAACTTTTTCACTCTTCTCTTTCACTTTCATCAAGAGGCTTTTTAGTTCCTCTTCACTTTCTGCCAGAAGGGTGGTGTCATCTGCATATCTGAGATTATTGATATTTCTCCCAGCAATCTTGATTCCAGCTTGTGTTTCTTCCAGTCCAGCATTTCTCATGATGTACTCTGCATAGAAGTTAAATAAGCAGGGTGACAATATACAGCCTTGACGTACTCCTTTTCCTATTTGGAACCAGTCTGTTGTTCCATGTCCAGTTCTAACTGTTGCTTCCTGACCTGCATACAGATTTCTCAAGAAGCAGGTTAGGTGGTCTGGTATTCCCATCTCTTTCAGAATTTTCCACAGTTTATTGTGATGCACACAGTCAAAGGCTTTGGCATAGTCAATAAAGCAGAAAAAGCTGTTTTTCTGGAACTCTCTTGCTTTTTCGATGATCCAGCGGATATTGGCAATGGAGGTTTGTGACATTAACAGGAGACAGGGATCAAGACCATCCCCATGGCAAAGAAATGCAAAAAAGCAAAATGGCTGTCTGAGGAGGCCTTACAAATAGCTGTGAAAAGAAGAGAAGCGAAAAGCAAAGGAGAAAAGGAAAGATACAAACATCTGAATGCAGAGTTCCAAAGAACAGCAAGAAGAGATAAGAAAGCCTTCCTCAGCGATCAATGCAAAGAAATAGAGGAAAACAACAGAATGGGAAAGACTAGAGATCTCTTCAAGAAAATTAGAGTTACCAAGGGAACATTTCATGCAAAGATGGGCTCGATAAAGGATAGAAATGGTATGGACCAAATAGAAGCAGAAGATATTAAGAAGAGGTGGCAAGAATACACAGAAGAACTATCCAAAAAAGATCTTCACGACCAAGATAATCACGACAGTGTGATCACTCACCTAGAGCCAGACATCCTGGAATGTGAAGTCAAGTGGGCCTTAGGAGGTAAAACTATAAACAAATTGCCACTAAATGTATATAAAAAAACAACCTGAATTAGGATCCTCAGAGATTAAAGAAAGTATTATAGAAGAAGCTAAAATGAAAAAATAATTAAAGAACATAAGACATTTCTCAGAAATAAAACTACTATTGACAAAAAAAAATTTTTAGTTCAATAGAAGGAATGATGGAGAAGGAAATGGCAACCCACTCCACTATTTTTTTTTTTTTTTTTTTTCCACTCCACTATTATTGCCTGGAAAATCCCATGGACAGAGGAGCCTGATAGGCTACAGTCTATGGGGTTGCAAAGAGTCGGACACGACTGAGCGACTTTACTGTCACACTGTCTAAAGAAAAGAATCTGCAGAGAAATCTATGCAATATATAATTTGTCCAGAGTAGTTTTCATTTGGGGAAAGAAGTTCTGAAATATCCCCAAAGCAGTTTACTTGTCAATTCAGAGTCCTCCAAAAATAGAACTATTTGGAAACTGTGGAATGTGGGGTGGAAAAGAAAAGCTCCCTCAGTTTTTTGGAGGGAATAACTTTAAAAATACTTAAATAGCTACGTTTACTTGGTGTGGTTAAGATTTAAACTTGTTGATTTTAACATTGCTGTTACATCTGAAATAAACTTATATGATGTTCTGGTAAAAAAAAAAAATGGAATGAAAGTAGTTTAAAAATCTACCAAGAAATACAACCAAAAGACGAGACAGAAATAGAGACAAAAGAGTTAAGCAAAAAGAGTCTCAATTCAATAGGTCTTCTCCATATCAGAAGTTTTAAACAAGAAAACAGGTTAAGAAGAAAGGTGAATTATCAAAGAGATGATGGCAGAAAATTTTCCAGAAGTGAAGGGCATGAGTCTGTATTGAATGGGACAAGCACTCAGCACAATGAATAGAAAAAACCAATTACATCAAGTGGTTGACATTTCAAAATTATCCAGACTCATTAGCTAGAGAAGAAAGTTAAGTGAAAGTCTCTCAGTCGTGTCCGATTCTTTTCGACTCCATGGACTATAGAGTCCATGGAATTCTCCAGGCCAGAATACTGGAGTGGGTAGCCATTCCCTTCTCTAGGGGATCTTCCCAACCCAGGGATCAAACCCAGGTTTCCTGCATTGCAGGCAGATTCTTTACCAGCTGAGCCAGCAGGGAAGCCCAGATAGAAAAGAAAAGATCATTTTAAAAAGACAATAAGATCCATTTCTTTTTCTCTTCTTCCACACCCCTCTGGAATGGATTTGATATATAACTTATAACCATTTGAATGTGCAAAAGCAGGTATCCAATCAATTACACTAAAAGCTTCAAGTAAAGGTTAGAAGTAAACAAGGTGAAATTTATTGTTAATATTAAGTAGTGGGATTTGGTGAGTTTATAAAGCACTAAAATAAATTTAGAAGCTACAGCTATAAATAAAAGCTAGTCTTGGAAGGGATCGATGTTCTTCACTTTTCTAGTCCCATTTCCCATAAGTTGAAAAACCTTATGCTTATATTTTGTGAAGCAAGATAATGAAAACTAAAACTCATCTTGGTGGTCAATACACTGAGTGCTTGTGTACTTTTCTGTGTTTTAAAATATCTCTACAAATAATTAAAAGGTTCAAATAACAAAAGATGAAACAGAAGAGTCTGTTGTAGGAATTGCCCAAAGACTACCTTTTTTTTGTTTGATTCAACAGACCTTACTCTATCTCTAAATCTAAATGCTGCATATGAAATAGAAAGACAGAACACAGAAGTGTGAAGCCCACTCCAATCAGGACTTCAGAGTACTGGTATTTCATAAGCAATTTAGTCATCATAATGAGTCTCTGTGGTTCTATATCCTACAAATGCTTTTAGCCTTTACCGGGCAGTCAGTTCACTCCAGGTCTTTACCTAGTAGCACAGAGACATCTTTGTTACTAAGACAGACAGACATAAGCCAACAGGGAGCTTGTATTACGTGTCTAGAAAGAACTGTTCATTATTCACCCATCTCTGCCACAGATATATTTCAATAACCTTGATTCTGCAAAACAGCCTGATCCCAAATGAACAAACACTGCAAACTTCTTTCACTGTATTTTTGAAACTAGCAACCAATCACTTCTAATGAGCCTGTAGAGTGAGGTGGAATACACATATATAAGTTCTTAGTTTTATTTTTATGATATTAATTGTATGGAACTCAGTGTGACAACTACTCAATTTATCAGACAAACTTCCAGGGGTATAAAGATTCAATAACATCATTTCTAATACTGTACTCACAAGAGTCTATACTAGATACTGCTCTCATTTCTGCAGCTGTGTGAAGTCCTGTATGAGAGTCAAACTATAACACCTTAAGGTGCTTAGACTATTATCATATTTTAACAATGTTCCTAATTTTCCTTTCTGAAAGAACCCAAAACATCTTTATTTAACAAATACTGAATTACAATTGAATATGGGTTATTAAAAAAATTTTAATCCCATGTGGTATTTATATAATGGATTACTCAACAATAAAAAAGAATGTAAGGTTGTAACTGTTGCTTCTTGACCTGCATACAGGTTTCTCAGGAGACAGGTAAGGTGGTCTGGTACTCCTGTCTCTTTAAGAATTCTCCACAGTTTCTTGTGATCCACACAGTCAAAGGCTTTCGAGTAGCCAATGAAGTAGATGTTTTCTGGAATTCCCTTACTTTCTCTATGATCCAACAAATGTTGGATCTTGGTTCATATACTGCTGAAGCCTAGCTTGAAGGATTTTGAGCATACCTTACTAGCATGCAAAATGAGTGCAACTGTATGGTAGTTTAAACATTCTTTGGCACTGACCTTTTTTGGGGGGATTGGAATGAAAACTGATCTTTTCCAGTCCTATGGCCAATGCTGAGTTTTCTAAATTTGCTAACATATTGAGTATAGCACTTTTAACAGTATTATCTTTTAAGATTTTAAATAGCTCAGCTGCAATTCCATCACTTTCACTTGCTTCGTTTGTTGTGATGCTTCCTAAAGCCCACTTGACTTCACACTCCAGGATGTCTGTCTACAGGTGAGTGACTACACCATCATGGTTATCCGGGTCATTAAGACCTTTTCTGTATTGTTCTCCTGTGTATTCTTGCCACCTCTTCTTAATTTCTTCTGCTTCTATTAGGTCCTTACTGTTTCTGTCCTTTATTGTGCCCATCCTTGCATGAAATGTTCCCTTGGTATCTTCTAAATTTCTTGAAGAGATCTCTAGTCTTTCCCATTCTGTTGTTTTCCTCTATTTCTTTGCATTGTTCACTTAAGAAGGCTTTCTTATCTCTCCTTGCTCTTCTCTGGAACTCTGCATTCAGTTGGGCATATCTTTCCTTTTCTCCTTTGCCTTTCACTTCTCTTCTTTCCTCAGCTATTTGTAAATTTTAAAGCATTAGCATTAGCTTTACATCTGGACATAAGTTGATTTAATAAAGCTACGAATCTCATACTTCATACCACAAAATCACTTAGGTAACTATATATCATTCTACAAACAGCACATAATAAAAACTATAGCACAAATTTATAACCTTTCATAAGTCATTTCATCTCACACCAATTTTATTCTCTCCTATCAACTGATACACTCTCCACACTACTCACCTTCACCCGTGTTCAACTTGCTTTCTCTTCTCTATACAGTCTTCTGCTTCTTAGCACATGTTCTTCTGTCATTTCTAGTAAAATCTCCTACTTCACATAAAGGCATATGTGATATCTGAAACACCCACATTTTAGAGTTTAGGATCCATCAATTAATATAAGTATTCAGGGGACTTTCCAAGTGGTCCAGTGGTTAAGACTCCATGCTGCCAATATAGGGGGCCAGGGTTCCCCCTGGTCAGGGATCGAAGATCCCACAGGCCACACACAGTGACCAAAAGATTAAAAAGTTAAAAAAAAATTTTTTTAAGATCAGTATCTCAACGGCATGATTAAGTTGAAGAAAAATCTACTAATAGATGTATTTGGATAATGGTTTTAGACAAACATAAAAACTGAGAATAAAATGTTATCTTGAAAACTCTTAAAAATATTAACTCATTAAGCACAAAGCAGACATTTAGTAATGTTTAACTTTGATGACATCCCTTGTAAGATATGCAAGCATTTGAAAGGTACTGATTTGCAAACAGGTTTTCCAAAAGGATGACATTTATCCACTTATGGCAGCCAGTCCCCAAGATCCATACCTCCTTTATTCATGCCCTTGTGGAATCCTCCTCAACAATGAATCAAGACTGGATCCATGTGACTCATAGAACGTGGAGAAGATGACAATCCACTGCAGCTTCTGTCTAGATCTCGTGGATTACTCACTTAGGGGGACATCAGCTGCCATGCTATGAGGACATTCAAGCAGCCAGACAGCAAAAACTGAGGGCTCCCACCAACATGCCATCCCCAACATGCCAGCCAAGTGAGCAAGTATCTTAAAGTAGGTCCTCCTTGCCCCAAATTCTCAGATGACCATAGCCCCAGCTAAATCTGTCTGCAGTCTTACTGAGAGACCAGAGTCAGAACTTCTTGGCTGAGTCACTCTCTAATTCCTGACTGACAGACTTTGAGAGACAATAAATAATTATTGCTGTTTTAAGCTGCCAGGTTTTAGGGTGATTTGTTATACAGCCTTAGTAACTAGAACGTAACCTAGGCCTAATCTTCAATGCTGTCCTTCATGAGTGATCCTAACTCCTGATGAAAAATGTATGTGATTATGGTTTATGATTTATGTAACCAGCAGTCAAGAAGCCCATAAGATAAGTAATAAAGAATCTGATAGATAAGCATAAAGAAAAGAAAGGAGTAGAATATGTGATGGGCTGAATTGTATTCCCCACAAAATTCATATGAAGCTCTAACTCCCCATACTAAAGAGGTGGCTGCATTTGGAGACACAGCCTTTAACAAGGTAACTAGGTTAAAACAAGGCCATGGAGGCAGGCCCTAAAGGACACCATTAGGTAGGACACCGACCAGACTGGTGTCCTTATAAGAAGACAAAGAAACACCGGGAGTTCATGTGAACAGAAAAAAAATATGTGAAGACACAGCAAGAAGGCAGCCATCTGCAAGTCAAGGAGAGAGGCCTCAGGGGACACCAGATCTGCAAACACCTTGACCTGCGACATCCAGCCTCCAGACCGTGAGAAAAAAAATTCCTGTTGTTAAACTACTCCGTCTCTGGCGCTTTGTTATGGCAGCCCTGACAAACTAATACAGAGGGGAAGCTGAAAGTGTTAGTCGCTCAGCCATGTCTGACTCTTTTGCAGCCCCATGGCTATAGCCTGCCAGGTTCCTCTGTCCATGGAATTCTCCAGGCAAGAATACTGGAGTGGGTTGCCATTCCCTTCTCCAGGGATCTTCCAGACCCAGGGATCGAGCCTGGGTCTCCCACATTGTGGGCAGACTCTTTACCGTCTGAACCACCAGGGAAGCCCCCCAGAGAAGAAACCCATGGATTAAAAAGAAAAAAAGACTTAGAGAAGATAACAAAAGCATTTTAAGGAACAATACTAAATCATAGTACCTAAAGATGTACACTTGGCTAACAGAGGTACACAAAAACACAAGGAAGTGATTACTATAACAAATAATCCAGGCAGCCTGTGCCTATATATTCTAACATGCACTATTTCAGGTCCCACAGATTAAATTATACCAGTCCTCCAACAACACGGTTCCAATCTCACTTACCACCGTATATTAACTTTGAGAAACTGCATGAGGTACCAATTTCACTAACAGCTCTCTGGTCTACAAATCACTCTGTAATTAACAGAAGTGCATCACAATTAGTGACCAACCGCATACATCTTTCCAAGTCTGCCAGTGATCGGTCACTGCTCATTTGTTATTCAGTTCACACAGACAACAAACCATGTAACGGTGTTGTCTCCTTGTCTCCCAGTGAAAAGTCCACCTAATAGCTTGCCAAAATGAACAACTAAAAGAGGGAATTAGCAACAAAGAAGAAAGTGAACCCAAGAAATAAAAAGTAGTAACATCAGAAGTGAAATTTGAATGGAATAGGATAGAGTCACAAAATAAATGGCTGACCACGGTAAATTGACACAGCTACCACTTGAAGACTCCAGGTGTGAAGCCAGAGGAACTCAAAGAAGGGCACTGATCACCATAAATTAGGAAAGTGTGGAGATGAAAGGATGAAGAAATGACGCTGCAAAAACTTCACATGAACGGAACTCCTGCAAACACTTCACGACACTGAAAGCACAAAAGATAAAATATTAGAAACTGATCCAAACTTCGACAAGAGCATGAACATTAATCAAGGCATAGAAAAGATGCTTGTTGTAGATGCAAACTAATATACAGAGGATGGATAAACAAGATCCTACCGTAGAGCACAGGGAACTATGTTCAACATCCTGTGATAAGCCATAATGGAAAAGAATATGAAAAAGAATGTATACACATATATCCATGTGTATATAGGGCTTCCCCGGAGAAGGCAATGGCACCCCACTCCAGTACTCTTGCTTGGAAAATCCCATGGACGGAGGAGCCTGGTGGGCTGCAATCCATGGGGTAGCTAAGAGTCGGACACAACTGAGCAACTTCACTTTCACTTTTCACTTTCATGCACTGGAGAAGGCAATGGCAACCCACTCCAGTGTTCTTGCCTGGAGAATCCCATGGACAGAGGAGTCTGTATATGTTTGCATGTTTAATTGAGTTCCTTTGCTGTAGGAGAAATTAATACAACATTGTAAATAAACTATACATCAATAAAATAAATTTTGAAAAGTTGCCTGTTCTGTATCATAAGTTATAGGATGGGAAAAGGCAAACCGAACTACTCTTGATAAGTTTTACAAAGAAAATAAAAGTCTAATATTCAATGTTGCTAATGTTTTAAGTTACAGTGTACCAAACTTTGGTATTTTTAAATTTCCCTATACAATTGTAACAGACAGTAAAATAGATTTTAATGTTTTGGCCAAACATTTAAAAGTCCTGCTAAAATTGAAAATTTTCCCACTGATTATTAAGATAGCCTATCAGGGTTTCCTTGGTGGCTCAGATGGTAAAGAATCTGCCTACAATGCAGGAAACCCAGCTTTGATGCCTGGGTTAGGAAGATCCCCTGGAGAAGGAAATGGCAACCCACTCCAGTATTCTTGCCTAGAGAATCCCTTGGACAGAGGAGCATGAAGAGCTATGGTCCATGGGGTTGCAGGTTGCAAAGAGTCAGACACGACTGAGCAAATAACACTAGGGATCAGGGTTTCAGCATGCTCTATTTTCTTTACAGCACCACAGCTCAGGAAAGGGTGGCCTGTAGTTAATTTGGAGGGAGAGAGGGAGTTATGATTGAGATGCAGCCCAAGGAGGGGCTTCTGGGGTGACTGGCAAAGTTTGATTTCCTGATTACAGTGGCTGTTAGAAAGGTATTTGGCTTATAATAATTTATTAGGGTGAAAAATGTTTTAGTGACTCAAACCCACAGGGGCAGGGGACTAGTGAATGAGGACCCATCTGAAGCCATTGGTCACCTTTCTAAAGGAAAAGAAAAAAAAGCCACAGAAGTAAGAAAGTGACTTGGCAGAAGGCACAAAGGCTTTGGTCAGACGTGAAACTGGAACCTAAGCGTCCTGGCAGCCAGGTCACACTCTTCTCTTTAAAGCCTGCCAGTCTCCCACGAAGCAGACTTCTCCTGAAGGGCATCTGTACTGTCCATTCCCAGGAGAGGTCATTCAGCAAGGTATGTGGAGGCCTGGGGCTTTAAGATACATCACCTAATGCTAATCAGAAAGAAAAAGACAAATGCGTAGGAAGGTGGAAAGTCACTGACCTTAACACTTTTCTTCCTGAATTATTGTTTAGGTAGAATTAGGCTTTGCAGAGAACAGTAAAACACTTTGGCCTCCCTAATCCTAGGGCAACAATACACTCAAACTTAATGAATGCCATTTATTCTGTGGGGCTGAGACAGTGCTGCTGTGGATTTATGGTGTCTGGTTGTTGTTTAGTCACTAAGTCGTGTCCAACTCTTTTGCAACCCCATGGACCATAGCCTGCCAGGCTCCTGTATCCATAGGAGTTTTCAGGCAAGAATACTGGAGTGGGTTACCATTTCCTTCTCTAGGGGATCTTCCCGACCCAAGGATTGAACCTGTGTCTCCTGCATTAGCAGGCAGGTTCTTTACCAATAAGCCACCAGGGAAGCCCCATGGTATCTGGTTAGGTTATAATCAATACTGGTCGTTCCTTTCATTTTTTTTTTTTAATTAAACAAAAATTTGTTATTTTATATTGGAGTATAGTTGATTAACACTGATGTGTTAGTTACAGGTGTAGAGAACAGTCATCCAGTTATACCCGTACAAGCATCCATTCTTTTTCATCTTTCCTTTTAGATTGATTACTATAACATAGAATTTTTCCCCTCATTTAAATACCCTAACAGCCTCTGACATTTCTTTTTTCATGCAAAATCCATCATGGCTTTTATTGGCTTATTGATTTGGGGAATATGTTTTCTCTCCACTGTATGCACAACTTTCATTTTGAATAACAAAAAATATACCTTATATAACGGAGATATCAACCTCCATCCAGTATAGCTGGCTAGTAAATTCAGAGCATATACTCCAAGTCTCTTTAAGATTTACCTGCTTACCCTCAAAAAGTTAATGTCTCTGACATTAAGGGAATTCCAAAGGCAGAGGGAGAGAGGCATAATAAGAAAGTGCACAGACATCCTGGGGCAAAATCTGGTAGAGTATTTCATGTTCTATTTTTAGATGCACAAAAGCATGGTCACTTTTAACACAACCAGTCAGTTATAACCACAGTGTTAGTGTTTATGAGTCATTAAATACCAAGGGAAGAATTTAAATTTGTGAATTCTGATTTAAAAAGACAGAAATGCACTAAGCATCAAGACAGTTAGCTTTTGGTATATCAGAATAATCAATTTTTAAAGACGGAAGCCTTATTTTTTTTTTCAAAATGGCCTTTTCTCAAGAGTTTAGTAATAGGAAGGAAAGAAATTCTGGTATGGAGAGATAAATTAAACCTGTTGCATATTTTGCAGGGAAGAAAAGGAATGATCTAACATTATCATTTTAATAAAAATAGAAGGTGGTTATTTACTTAGCAACCTTTTGAGAATCTTATTCCTCTATGGTATTCCTACGTTCTGGGCAATGCTAGGCTCCCTTAAAGAGGGTATATTTTGAATGATTAGTAATTCTGATCATAGAGTAAATATCCCAAGTCTAAGGGAACTCATTATTGAAAGGAATCCTTTGATAATCTTACATAGGATTCTTTAAATCCTTATTAGCATATGTTTTTGAGTTAAGTTTCCCAAGACATCTCCCAGCAGGAAGGTATCTAATTAGCTGCAAGTCCTTCATTGGATGATAAAGTGTTTACTTTTCTTACATTTCAAAGTACAAAATACCCTGGCTTACATCCAATCAACCATCCAGGATTTATTTCAGCAGCGTAGCAAAGATGGAAAATGTTTCAAGGCACCTGACCCTCAGTTTTAAAACTGCTTTTGAACAGCAACACAGCTCCACTCATATTAAATATTGATAGTGTGAGGTTCTTCGATTCCTCAAGTTTTTATTTTTCTGGTTTTTGTTTTTGGAGGTTTTTTCGAGGGGGGGGGTCCTCACTTTTTTCCATATGGTATAAAAACCCAACAAGTGCCAGGGGATTTTGCTATTATTCATGACTGGCTTTATAGCTCTTTACTGTACTAAGTTTTTGAACAGCAAATGGAGGAAAACAAAGGCTTCAGTGAGCAAGCCATTCATTAAGTATCAGGTAACCTAGGACAATACATTCTGGAGATTAAGGAAATTGTAAATAATTGAATAAGCATCCATTCCTAAAGCGCCTATAAAACACCTGCACTAGTTCTTCTCACAGTAACTTCTTCTGCTACTAACTTTTATTTTGATTTTAAAAAGAGACAGCTAACCCAGGGATTTAATGCTAATTTTAGCTTTAATTTGTTCCCTTTTAGCATCAAGAGGCATATGGAGCTCCAATGTAAACCAGTCACTTTTTCTGAAGCCCCAGTGCCAACGTCCCTATCATTATTTCTATTTGGAAGCAAGGCACCAGATGGCTGTATAGGTGCGGTCAGGCAGTGAATGATTTGATTTCTATGATAAGCCCAAGGCCGGGTCTCTCTGCATGTGTTCAGAATGCTGATGATTAATGCCACTGGGCATTCCCCTCTCAGTTCCAAGCTCTCCTATCTAGCAGGCAAGGCTTCAGTTCTGGGGTGAGTCAAGAAGCATATTTGGAGCTACCAGAGAAACCCAAAGACAAGTTGCCACAAGGGTCTGAGTTACTTAAGGTCCTCCATCAGAATCTGGGGTGCTTGTTACACATGTATCTCCCTGGATCTGCTGAATCAGGACTCTGAGGAATCAGGGTGAACATCATTGAACTGTAACAGAGTTCCCAGATGATTCTTATGCATGGTGAGCTGGAAACGGATTGATCTAAAGACTGGAAGACAGATTGGCAGATTGCTAACTAGAAGGTCAATTGAGTAACTTACGTGAGATCACTTAAAATCTACTTTAGATTCTCAATAGGTAGGTTTTATTATCCCCACTATGATGGTAAACTGTGGGCCAGAGATTAACTAAATCCTAACTAGGATTCCCTTCTCCAGAGGATCTTCCCAACCCAGGGACTGAACCCAGGTCTCCTGCATTGCAAAAATATTCTTCACAGTCTGAGCCACCAGGAAAGCCCATAGAAGCAGAGTCACCTCAAACCAAGTTATATTGATATTTAAAATATTTTATTTTTACTTATTTATTTATTTGGCTGCTTGGGTCTTAGTTGTGGCATGCAGGATCTTCTAGCTATCTTTAGTGGTGACATAGGAAGTCTTAATAGCAGCATGTGGGATCTAGTTCCCGACCAGGAATGGAACCAAGTCCCTCTGCATTGGGAGTTCAAGGTCTTAGCCACTGGACCATCACGGAAGTCCCCCAAATTATACTAATTTAAGTCTAGTGAAAGGGTTAGCAAACTTTCTGTAAAGGGATAGTAAATAAATACATTACATGTTGTGGGTCATGCGGTCTCTATGACAGTTACTCAACTCTGCCAGTATAGAGTGAAAGCAGCCACAGACGGGATGGAAATCAAGGGGTATGGCTATGTTCTAAAAACTTTACAAAACAGGGAGTGGGCTAGACTGGGCCCATGGCTATAGTTGGCTGACTTTTGGTCTCAGCTCAGTTCAGTCACTCAGTCGTGTCTGACTCTTTGCGACCTTATCAATCACAGCATGCTAGGCCTCCCTGTCCATCACCAACTCCTGGAGTTCACCCAGACTCACGCCCATCAAGTCGGTGATGCCATCCAGCCATTTCATCCTTGGTCGTCCCCTTCTCCTCCTGCCCCCAATCCCTCCCAGCATCAGAGTCTTTTCCAATGAGTCAACTCTTCGCATGAGGTGGCCAAAGTACTGGAGTTTCAGCTTTAGCATCATTCCCTCCAAAGAACACCCAGGGCTGATCTCCTTGCAGTCCAAGGGACTCTCAAGAGTCTTCTCCAACACCACAGTTCAAAAGCATCAATTCTTTGGCACTCAGCCTTCTTCACAGTCCAACTCTCACATCCATACCTGACCACTGGAAAAACCATAGCCTTGACTAGATGGACCTTTGTTGGCAAAGTAGTGCATCTTTAATTCCAACATGGCACTATAAAATATAATTTTTTTAAATTAGGTTGATATTAATTCCTCATTTAAATGCTTTCTTCTCTGCAATCACCCTCTATTTTTTCAGTCTTTTAACTTTGAGGCTTTCAATGGCTAACTCAAAAATCTCTCTCAGTAAATGTCACATTATATTTGAAAATATGTGGGTTATTTTCAAATATCTCTTGATATTGATTTCTAGCATAATTTCACAGTGCTAAGAGAACAACTCTGTATGATTTCAATACCTTTAGACCACAAAATTTTTGCACCTTGTTTTATGCCCTGGATATATTTCAAGTGTCTCCTGGTTTATAGTCTATGTGAACTTGAATAGAATTTGTATCCTCAGTTCAGTTCAGCTCAGTCGCTCAGTCGTGTCCAACTCTTTGCAACCCCATGAATTGTAGCATGCCAGGCCTCCCTGTCCATCACCAACTCCCGGAGTTCACGCAAACTCACTGTGTAAAAATTATATAAATCTTAATTATGTTGAATTGGTTTGTGGTGCGTCTAGGTCTACTATATCCTGCTACTTTTCTGTCTATTCATCCTACTAATTTTTGAGAGACTGATATTGAAACCCCAACTAAAAATCTTTATCTACTTAAAAAATAATTGTAATATATAGTGGAACTATATGTTACTTTGTTCTGTATTTTCCAAGTCACCTGTAAATGTGTTATCATACTTTCATAATTTAATTTAATTTTTTTTGTTTTATTTATGTATTTGGTTGCACTGGGTCTTAGTTTTGTCATGTGAGATCTAGTTCCCTGACCAAGCATTGAATCCCAGTCCCCTGCATTGGGAGAGTGGAGTCTGAACCTCTGGATCACCACGGAAGTCCCATACATTCATAATTTTAAAAAGAAAATTATGCAAAAAAATCAGGACCTAAAAGGTGGTAAATATTACTTACTGGCACCTCTTCCTTAAGTAAAACAGCCCAATCCCAACTACAAACAGATAAATGAAACATTACTACAGGCAGACCTCAAAGACGTTGTGGATTTGGTTCCAGACCATTCAATGAACTGAATACTGCAATAAAGCAAGTCACAGCAGTCTTTTGGCTTCTTAGTACACATAAAAGTTATATTTATACTACTCTGTAGTCTATTTAGTGTGCTATAGCATTAGGCAATGGCAACCCACTCCAGGACTCTCGCCTGGAGAATCCAAGGGACAGAGGAGCCTAGTGGGCTGCCGTCTATGGAGTCGCACAGAGTTGGACACGACTGAAGCAATTAGCAGCAGCAGCAGCAGCAGCAGCATTATGGCTTAAAAATATACATATGTTAATTTTAACTATTTTATTTATTTAAAAAGTTTAAAATATTTTACTGCCAAAAAATGCTTATCATCATCTGAGTCTTCAATGAGTCATGATCTTTTTGCAATAGTAACATCAAAGACCACTGACCACACATCATCATAATAATGAAAAAATTTGAAATATTGTAAGAATTACCAACACGTGACACAGAGACACAAAGTGAGCAAATGCCACTGGAAAAATGATGCCGATGGACTTGCTCAATGCAGGGTTGCCACACACCTTCAATTTGCCAAAAAAAAAAGAAATGCAGTACCTGTGAAGCACAATAAAGCAAAGAGCAATGAAACAAGATATGCCCATATGCCCATATAGTTGGTGTAACTACTAAGTTGTGGACCACTTTCTCTATGACTCCAAGTAGGTACTGGGATCTTTCACATGATATTTTATTAATCCCTCAATATGCTCCATTTCTAGCTGTCAAATGCTGGATATAGTCAAATGGCAGCCTCCCAGGCACAAAATAGTTTCAAGTAAATAAATACAGCCAAATCTTACAACTTTAGTTTCCATTATATTGTCATACGCTTATTTACATCAAGCCAAATGCCAGGCAGGATGAATCACAGGCTGGAATCAAGATTGCCGGGAGAAATATCAACAACCTCAGATATGCAGATAATACCACTCTCACGGCAAAAAGTGAAGAAGAACTAAAGAGACTCTTGATGAGGATGAAAGAGGAGAGTGAAAACGCTGCTTAAAACTCAACATTCAAAGAACTAAGATCATGGCATCTGGTGCCATCACTTCATGGCAAATAGAAGGGGGAAAAGTAGAAGCAGGGACAGATTTTATTTTCTTGGGCTTCAAAATCACTGTGGACAGTAACTACAGTCATGAAATTAAAAGACACTTGCTCCTTGGAAGGAAAGCTATGACAAACTTAGTGTATTAAAAAGCAAAGACATCACTTTGCTGACAAAGGTCGTATAATCAAAACTATGGTTTTTCTACTTACTACTAGTCATGCATGGATGTGAGAGTTGGGCCATAAACAAAGATGAGTGCTGAAGAATTGATGCTTTCAAATTGTGGTGCTGGAAAAGACTCTTGAGAGTCTCTTGGACTGTAAGGAAATCAAACCAATTAATCCTAAAGAAAATCAACCCTGAATATTCATTGGAAGGACTGATCCTTTGGCTACCTGATGCGAAGAGCTGACTCACCAAAAAAGACCCTGATGCTGGGAAAGACTGAAGGCAAAAGAAGAGGATGGCAGAGGATGAAATGAACTCAACCAACTCAATGGAGATGAATTTGAGCAAACTCCAGGGTATAGTGGAGGACAGAGAAGCCTGGTGTGCAGTCCATGGGGTTCCAAAGAATCAGACATGACTTAGTGACTGAATAACAAAGAGCAAATAAGTAAAAGTTGCATTTAATTTATGACTGTGTAATATATCACAAGGTGAAGACTGCTTTTTTTTTGAAGAGGAAAATTTTCATACTTGCTTATTGCCAGCAGCTGGAAGTAAATTATTACAAGAACATTCATGAACCCAATGAGACATGCATATTCTTGTTCTTGGCTAATCTTCCTCTGTTCCATCTTTCTCAAATGTGCAATTCTCTAGGGAGTTGGATGGCTCTGAATAAACAAAATACACTTCATTCCCTAATAAATGTATGAAACTAGATGGTTTAATCCTATTTCTATTTACTCAAGAATTATGACAAAATTGTTTCCTGTAGGAAGGTCTTACCCACACGTTACACTACAAAGACATAACACTTTATACATAGCTATTTGGAAAGTGAGAAATAAATCATATGAAGCAGTTACACTGAACTGACCAGTTAAAAGACTAGCGTATTAATATAAAAGATGGCGACTTAGCCATCAAAGAGCTCTGTTCCCCTCTTAAATTAAATCACTACTGCTCAGAAGCAGCTGTCCACCCAGGCACATATATTTCCCAGCCTCCATAAACTGAAGTGGGGATTTGAGCGGTTCTAGCCAATGGAATGTGAGTAGAATTAATGTTTTTACTTGCTGGTGGAAGGAGTTATTCTGGTATGCCTTTCCCACCTTCTCTTTACCCCTGTAGTGAACTGGAAATCACCTTGTTCATGACGGTATAATAAGATGGAAGGACCCTTTATCTGCGAATCACTTGAAGAAGTGCTAACCAGGAGAGCTGCGGAACCAAGTATAACCTATTTGGACTTCGGGTGAGATGGAAGTAAACTTCTACTGGCTTAAGCCACTGAGATTTGGAAACATTTGTTACAGCAGTTAGCCTACTCTAACAGAATATACTTGAGTAATATATTTGTAATTCAAGTAATATACTTGAATAAATGAGTCAAGTCATGATTTATTGAAGGATTTCTAAGATGAATGCAATTAGAGAATCACATGTATAAGAAAAACTTGCAAGTTACAGTTTTTCCCATTTGTGCAATCCATTTATATGAGTTAAAAACCAGTCTGAATGACTGGGGAGTTCTATTTATTAAATTCTGATAACTAACATCTTTTATAACAATGCATCATTGCAATAGCTCACCTAAACCACTGGATACTCTATAAGGTAGAATGTATTGTATGATACATTTATTGATTGCAGCCATGAAATTAAAAGACGCTTACTCCTTGGAAGGAAAGTTATGACCAACCTAGAGAGCATATTCAAAAGCAGAGACATTACTTTGCCGACTAAGGTCCGTCTAGTCAAGGCTATGGTTTTTCCTGTGGTCATGTATGGATGTGAGAGTTGGACTGTGAAGAAGGCTGAGCGCCGAAGAATTGATGCTTTTGAACTGTGGTGTTGGAGAAGACTCTTGAGAGTCCCTTGGACTGCAAGGAGATCCAACCAATCCATTCTGAAGGAGATCAGCCCTGGGATTTTTTTGGAGGGAATGATGCTGAAGCTGAAAAACTCCAGTACTTTGGCCACCTCATGCGAAGAGTTGACTCATTGGAAAAGACTCTGATGCTGGGAGGGATTGGGGGCAGGAGGAAAAGGGGCGACAGAAGATGAGATGGCTGGATGGCGTCACTGACTCGATGGACATGAGTCTGAGTGAACTCCAGGAGTTGGTGATGGACAGGGAGGCCTGGCGTGCTGTGATTCACGGGGTCACAAAGAGTCGGACACGACTGAGCGACTGAACTGAACTGAACACAAAGTGTAAACCAGAAAACAATCTGAAATTAAATTTGCATGTCCTGTGGCAGAATCTACTGAACTTCAGTCATTCAGAACCACTTCCTGAGTTTTCCATAGCTGTGTACCTCAAGTATTATTTTCTTCCTATTTTTCCAGCATCGCTGACTCAATGGACATGAGTTTGAGCAAATTCTGGGAGACAGTGAAGGACAGCGAAGCCTGCTGCTGCTGCTGCTGCTGCTAAGTCACTTCAGTCGTGCCCAACTCTGTGCGACCCCATAGACAGCAGCCCACCAGGCTCCGCTGATGCCCTGTAATTCATGAGGTCGCAAAGAGTCAGACATGACTTAGCAACTGAATGCTGCTGCTGCTGCTAAGTCGCTTCAGTCGTGTCCGACTCTGTGCAATCCCATAGACGCCAGCCCACCAGGCTCCCCTGTCCCTGGGATTCTCCAAGCAAGAACACTGGAATGGGTTGCCATTTCCTTCTCCAGTGCATGAAAGTGAAAAGTGAAAGTGAAGTCACTCAGTCGTGTCTGACTCTTAGTGACCCCGTGGACTGCAGCCCACCAGGCTCCTCCGTCCATGGGATTTTCCAGGCAAGAGTACTGGAGTGGGGTGCCATTGTAACAATAACAATTTCTCCAGAGAATCTGAGTTCTACTCAGTCCCACTCAGTTCCACTTCTGCCCACTGGAGACTTGAAGATGGTTTACTCTGTGGCTACTTGAGGATCCTGGAGTTTGTAGGACACAGGAGAGAATGGCTGGAGACTCAGGGAAAAGAACTATTTAGGCTTTTCCCAGGTTTGAACAGAAAGAAAGCCTCTGGAGCCTGGTAAGGGGAAATATACACCAGAAAACTGAAAGGGGCTAAGACACCAAGTGAAAAAGCTTGCTATGGGGTGGGAAGAGCTCTATAAATTATAAATTATATTTTCTTGTAGTGCTTACTATTTTGGGGTTAGGGAATCTTTTGAGAATATAACGAAAGTTGTGGAATGTTTCCCCTTTCATATATACAAATGAACATTAACTACTCACACCTAAATTCTGGAAGCTGTTAGAGCCTCTGCAGTCCATCAGGCCTGAACCTCAGGTTAAGAATCCCTAGCTTGTTGTTGTTTAGTCTCTAGGTCATGTTCAACTCTGCGACCCTATGGACTCTTACCTGCCAGGCCCCTCTCTCCATGGAATTCTCCAAGCAACTGGAATGAGTTGCCATTTCCTTCTCCAGGGAATCTTCCCAACCCAGTGATTGAACCTGGGTCTCCTGTATTAGCAAGTAGATACTTTACTGCTGAGCCATCAGGGAAGCCCAGGAATCCCTATTATAGCGGGAGATGTAAAAGCTTCTCCTCAGGTTGATACAGCAATCTACTAATAAATAATGCAGACTCTTTCCTATGCAAGAGAGAACACAGATCTTTCTTCATCTCTTCTGCTATGACTAGGGATAAGGAGGAGGAAGGAAAGAGAAGTAATGTCACTCTCAGGCTTTCCTTGCCATCCTACACTGTCCCTAACCTCTATGCCTTGGTGTGGTACAGCAGTGGGGCACCACCAATGGGATATTTGTTTCTTTTTTTCTTTTTTAAACTATATTTTGAGAGAATTCTCTGGTGGTCCAAGGTTAGGACTCTGTGTTTCCACGGCAACAGGCACCGGTTCTATCCCCAGTCAGGGAACTAAGATCCTGCATGCTGGATGGCATAGCCAAAAAAATAAAAAAAGAAAATAGAAGAAAAACTTTGTTTTGAAACAATATTACTTTCTTACGTAAGTTGCAAAAAAAATAGTACATGAACCTCAAAGACATGACTGTAAGTAAAATAAGCCACACACAAAAGAAAAAACACTGTATGATTCCACTTATATAATGCATCTAGAGTAGTCAATGGACGAGAAGGAAAGGAGAACAGTGGTTACCAGGTGTCTGGGGGAGATGAGATTGGGGAGTTATTGTTAAGTGGGTACCCAGTTTCAGTTCAGGATGATGAAAGTTTCTAGAGACTGATAGTGATGATGGTTACACAGCAATGAGAATGAAACTGATGCCATGAAACTGCATATTTAAAATACTATTGAAATGGTGAGTTTTATGTCAACATTCAGAAAACGCAGATCATGGCATCTGGTCCCATCACTTCATGGCAAATAGATGGGGAAACAGTGAAAACAGTGTCAGACTTTATTTTGGGGGGGCTCCAAAATCACTGCAGATGGTAACTGCAGCCATGAAATGAAAAGACGCTTACTCCTTGGAAGAAAAGTTATGACCAACCTAGATAGCATATTCAAAAGCAGAGACATTACTTTGCCAACAAAGGTCCGTCTAGTCAAGGCTGTCTATGGTTTTTCCTGTGGTCATGTATGGATGTGAGAATTGGACTGTGAAGAAAACTGAGCACCGAAGATGCTTTTGAACTGTGGTGTTGGAGAAGACTCTCGAGAGTCCCTTGGATTGCAGGAGATCCAACCAGTCCATTCTAAAGGAGATCAGTCCTGGGTGTTCTTTGGAAGGAATGATGCTGAAGCTGAAAAACTCCAGTACTTTGGCCACCTCATGCAAAGAGTTGACTCATTGGAAAAGACTCTGATGCTGGGAGGGATTGGGGGCAGGAGGAAAAGGGGATGACAGAGGATGAGATGGCTGGATGGCATCACCAACTCGATGGACATGAGTCTGAGTGAACTCCGGGAGATGGTAATGGACAGGGAGGCCTGGCGTGCTGCAGTTTCATTGGAAAAGACTCTGATGCTGGGAGGGATTGGGGGCAGGAGGAAAAGGGGATGACAGAGGATGAGATGGCTGGATGGCATCACCAACTCGATGGACATGAGTCTGAGTGAACTCCGGGAGATGGTAATGGACAGGGAGGCCTGGCGTGCTGCAGTTCATGGGGTCGCAGAGTCAGACACAACTGAGCAACTGAACTAAACTGATGTCATGTACATCACAATAAAAAATAGTACAGAGAGTGCCCACATACCCTATCTCCCAACAGTAATTAATGTCTTACATAGTGAAGTCGCTCAGCCGTGTCTGACTCTTTGCGACTCTGTGGACTGTAAGCCTGCCACACTCCGTCCATGGGATTTTCAAGGCAAGAATACTAGAGTGGGTTGCCATTTCCTTCTCCAACTGTCTTACATAACCAGAGTATAATTATCAAAACAAGGAAATGGGCATTGGTATAATACTATTAACTACAGAACTTACTTGGATTTCACTTTTCCCATGAGCGCAGGGTGTGTGTGTGTGTGTGTGTGTGTGTAGTTCTATGAACTTTATCACATTCAGAGATTCATGTAACTATCACCATAGTCAGAGTACAAAACTGTATCAAACCTCCACTTTACAGATTAGGAAACTGAGGCAGTTTGAAAGTTAAGTAAACTGCCAAAAATTTTACAACCAATAGGTGCCAGAACCAGGCATCTTACCCAGTAAGATCAGCTCTGAAATGCATGTCTCTTAATCAAAGGTTAACCAAAACTGTAAATATAGGGCATAACTAAGAGACTCAAATGAATCCATATATGTGTATTCAAGAAGTCTGCTCTGTGGTACTTGAATATTTTAGAATATATATGGCATAATACAAAATAGTACACAATGTATTTCAGCATTGTACCTAAACTGGGTCAAACTCAGAATTTCATGCTGGGACTTACTGTTCACTTAGTATTTTCTAGCTAAAAAGTAACTTTAAAGACTGTCATGAGACATGTTATCCTGACAAAGAAAGAGAAAAAATTTAGCTTTGTGAAAAATCTGAACTGAAATTTTCCAAGTCAAATTGTCATGATTTGGTTTATTTCTATCCTCAATAATAAATTCAAATCACTACCATTTAACCATGATAAAATAGGCCCATCTCATGTTATTACATTTTTACCTCCTATTAAGCAAACATTTTAGTTATTAGAATATCTAAATAGTTCCACTATGGGAACAAAGTGTTTTTTTTTTTAATACATATGATTAACACTGAATTTTCTTGTGTGACTTTACAGCTTTTTATGAATACCTGATATATTTATTTTTATGATCATAAACTGAATATATGTTCATTTTAAGAAGTCTAAAATTCCTGTAAAGATGCAAAAGGGGGGGGAAACCTAATACTTCCCAAACTTGTCACCTGGAGGCAATTTCCTTGTATGTCAGATTTCTGTGGGACTTGCCCAGAGTTAGAATAAAATGCTGACATTTTCAAAAACTGAAAACTCTAATTTACAGAAATAAGAGTATAAATTTTCTGACCTTGGGAATCAGGTTTTAAAATAGAATGGTATTTTGGATTTATATTCCCAAGTGTGAATACAGGCATGAACAGTCTGAAAGGACTTAACACAGTAAGCAACTGGAGCTCATAATAAAAGGAAGTCCTCAGGTTACGTCAAGTTAACAATCTCATTAGTTCTCTCTGGTCCACAGATCATCAGGTTGATTCAACGGCATCTACCTTCAGAAGTGTGGAAGAAAAAGAATGTTGATTTTACCCTGTGAATATGAATAATTTCACAGAACCATGCATTTTTTAAAGCAATATTTTGGTCTAGTCCCCTCAGTGAAGAGAAAACTGAGGCTCTCAGAAACTGTCTAGAGTTGTACAGTGAGCTGGCAGCCTGGACCACACCATGTTCCCTGATGTCCTTCCACCCTCCCCAAGGCCCCGGACATGCCCCTCCACCCAGTTCAACAAGATGATGGAGAGAAGGATTCCTAGAGCTGATGTGGAAAACTAAGAGAGAGCTAAGTTCTATTTTCACCTCTTATCTACTTAATATCTGTAAGGAAAATTGACCTTATTCTTTTGTATTATTTCTTTTAGAAACATTACTCAAAGCATATGTCCTTTACCAAAAATCAACAACAACAAAACAACCTTGCTGATTCTTGTTTAGTTATTAATACTAGTTTACTCTGGACTACTTTTCCACTTTTGGTTGCTGTTTGCTGGTATCTCCATTAAATTCAATTTTTAAAAAAAGAATGTTTTTTACTATCATGGACAGAAATATTTCCCATAATCTCCATTCCTGAACTGAAAACAACAAATCACTGATGTAGAAATCAAGTCCATTTAGCTATGAATAAACTCCCAAATTTAAATTAAATCTTTTCATCCTTACATATTTTTTCCTAATTGTATATGAAGATATTAAGATTTCCCAGATGGTCAACAGACACATGAAAAGATGCTCAACATTGCTAATCATCAGGGAAATGCAAATCAAAACCACAATGAGATATCATCCCAGGCCTGTCAGAATGGCGATCATCAAAAAGAACACAAATAGCAAATGCTGGCAAGGATGTGGAGGAAAGAGAGCCCTTGTACACTGCTGATAGGGATATAAATTGGTACAGTCAGTATGGAAAACAGTATGGAGGTTTCCCAAAAGGCTAACAATAGAACTACGGTGTGACTTGGCAATTCTATCCTAGGTATTTATCTGAAAGACACAAAAAACTAATTCAAAAAGACACATGTACCCCAATGTTCATAGCAGCCTTATTTACAACTGCTGTCAAGATACAGAAGCAACCTAAGTGTCCATCAGCAGATGAATGGACCAAGAAGATGTGCAACACACATACACACACATACACAATGGCATATTGTTTGGTCATAAAAAAGATGGAATTTTGCCATTTGCAGCAACATGGATGAACATGGAGAACGTTATGCTAAGCAAAATAAGGTAGAGAAAGACAAATACTGTATGATAATCACTGAGATGTAGAATCTAAAAAATACAACAAACTAGTGACTAAAACAAACAAATAAAAAAGAAGCAGACTCACAGATACAGAGAACAAACTAGTGGCTACCAGTGGGACAGGCAAATGGGGAAGAGAGGGGCAGCACAGGGGTAGGGGACTCAGAGGTACAAACTATGAGGTAAAACATAAGCTACAAGAATGTCTTGTATAACATGGGAAATATGGCCAACATAATAACTATACAATAATTATAATAACTGTAATGGATTGAGCTTCCCTGGTAGCTCTGTCAGTAAAGAATCTGCCTGCAGTGCAGAAGACCCAGGTTGACTCCTGAGTCGGGAAGAGCCCCTGGAGAAGGAAATGGCAACCCACTCCAGTATTCTTGCTTGGAAAATCCCATGGACAGAGGAGCCTGGTGGGCTACAGTCCATGGGGTTGCAAGAGTTGGACATGACTTAGCAACTAAATCACCATCACCATGAATGGATAAAAACCTTTTTAAAAAAGTAAAGCATTTCATAAAGCACTTTGTGGCTAATATCAGATTCTAATAGTTAAATTGATGCTCAAACTTTCTGATGCTCAATTTTCTTTTTTTTTTTTAAATAATTTTATTTATTTTTGGTTGTGAAGGTCTTTGTTGCTGCCTGTTGCTTTCCCTAGTTGTGGCACACGAGCTTAGTTGCTCCTTGGCTCAATTTTCTTTTAAGTAAGAGTTGCAGACAAAAGGAAGGAAGCAATTCATTCTAATCCACATTTCAATATCTACAATGTAGTTTTATACTTTATACCCTAAAACCACAAGACACTGAGTATTATCTATAAAAATCATGAATCACTAGGTTGTATACCTGAAACTAATATAACATTGTTAAGTCAGCCATAAACATTTTTTAAAAAAGATGTTCAGTATTAAATATAATCCGCCTAACCAAGGTAAGATATGAAATTGCTATTTTTTTTAAAAAGGGAGCAATATGTTAAAGAAAAATAATGCTGATAATCTATAGATAGGCATGAAATGGAAAAACAGAATAATTAGTTCAGAAGAATCAAATAGTTTCCCACACACACAAATACACCCAAATTTTATAGAGGGGGGAAAACCCTCAACATGATAAACCAAAACAAACGAAAAAAATTTAAGGTCAATTTGGAAGTATCACCTACGCTTCTGTACAGGCTTCCCAATGATAAACGACTGAAGAATGCAACAATAATAATCTACAACTACGCTAAGGAAACATCACTATGATGAATGTATTTTTGGGCGTATTCTTCAAAGTTGTTAAAATACCACCCGGTCCTAGCTTAGACTTGGGGTCTGGACAAGGAAAGGACAAGGGAAGAAAGTTCTGTTTCTTAAAAGGAACTATGACAGCCATCTGTGACATCGTTATTCAAGTCAGCCTTTCCTTTGAAGACTAACAAGTATCTCTTATTGATAGGCATTATCGTGGGATGCTCTGCAATTTAATAAAAACCATATCATCTGGGCTTCCCTGGTGGCTCAGTGGTAAAGAATCCGCCTGCCAATGCAGGAGACATGGGTTCGAATCCGTAATCCAAGAAGATCCCACCTGCCACAGAGCAATAAATCTGGCATGCCAGAACTATTGAACCTGTGCTCTAGAGCCTGGGAGCCGCAATACGGAGCCCAAATGCTATAACTAACTACTGAAGCCAAGAGCCCTAGAGCCCATGCTCAGAAACAAGAAAAGCCGCTGCAGTGAGGAAGCTGTGCGCTGCAACTAGAGAGTAGTCCAGCTTGCCACAAGAAAAGCCCTGTGAGCAGCAATGAAGACCCAGCACAGCCAAAAATAAATAAATACAATGAAAAAAATATATATGTATCATCTGAAAAGATTATCTGCCTCTCTGTGCTAAAAGTACACACAGAAATTAACTCCTATTTGAAACATTTCCCAGCCTATCACCTATGTTCAAACTTCCCAAGACATAAGACAACCACACCCCCTTTGCTGCTAAGTCGCTTCAGTCGTGTCCGACTGCACAACCCCATAGACGGAAGCCCACCAGGCTCCCCTGTCCCTGGGATTCTCCAGGCAAGAACACTGGAGTGGGTTGCCATTTCCTGCTCCAGTGCATGAAAGAGAAAAGTGAAAGTGAAGTCTCTCAGTTGTGTCCGACTCTTGCGACCCCATGGACTGCAGCCCACCAGGCTCCTCCGTCAGTGCACTAATTAATACAGGCTCAGTCCAAACCAGGGCTCATGGTGGTCACTGAAAATGAGTATTCCAAAGATGGTCTAAATAAACTCAAAGATCGTCACAATAGTAAACCAGAATTTTCTGTTTGAAAAAAAAAATCATCCTATAATGTAAACTAGTTACTTCATAGTTTATTTGCTAACAGAGATTTCGAGCACCCACTATTCTTAAATATGGGCAATGACATATACCCATCACTGGACGTTGATTTGGTACTATTTATAATAACAACCAGGCTTCCCAGGTGGCGCTGCTGCTGCTGCGGCATCACTTCAGTCATGTCCAACTCTATGCAACCCCATAGACAGCAGCCCACCATGCTCCCCCGACCCTGGGATTCTTCAGGCAAGAACACTGGAGTGGGTTGCCATTGCCTTCTCCAATGTATGAAAGTGAAAAGTGAAAGTGAAGTCGCTCAGTCATGTCCGACTCTTAGCGACCCCATGGACTGCAGCCCACCAGCCTCCTCTGTGATAAAGAACTCGCCTTCCAATGCAGGAGACCTAAGAGACGCGGGTTCCCTGGGTCGGGAAGATCCCTTGGAGGAGGACACGGTAACCCACTCCAGTATTCTTGCCTGGAGAATCCCATGGACAGAAGAGCCTCGTGGTCTACAATCCACAGGGTCACAAGAGTCAGACACCCCTAAAGCGACTTAGCACTCACATACATAATAACAACCATTAAACCAGCTATTATTTCTTGAGACTCCATTGTATTCCAGGTCTTTAAAAGGTGGTTTTATGTATATGATCTAGTTTAATTCTCTTAAAGAGTCTTATGAGGAAGGCTCTAGCCAATTCTCTTTCATATAGGAGAAAACCAAGATGCAGCCCACTGCACACAGAAGCTACAGTGTGTGCTAGGTCGCCCTTCTGATTCTCCAGGCAAGAATCCTGGATTAGGTCACCATGCCCTCCTCTAGGGGTCTTCCTGACCCAGGGATGAACCCAAGTCTGTCGGCATCTCCTACAGTGCAGGCAGATTCTTTACCCACTGAGCCACCTAGGAAACCCACACAGAAGCTTAACCTGGGGCTTTTTCAGGCAGACACCTTCTTAGTTAACTGGTCTCTCCTGGGAAGTGAGAGACCAACAATTCCTCAACTGTTCACCAAGGCACTGGGAGTGCTGTAGCAAATTCACAGGGACAACTCAGGATTTCTGAAAATTTCAAGGGAAACACAGTGTACTCAACACGCTGGACGTTGAACCTACAGGCTGGTGGAGTTCACAGTTTCCAAATCAGATCCTATCACATTCCTACCAATGACACTGTATCTCTGCAAAGCATGGGTTTTAAGTGGTTACTGTGATAAAAAGCGAGTGCTGCAGAAAAATTAATGTGGGACAGGAAATGAGACTGTGATCCAATCGGATCCCAAGTGTGTGTGTGTGTGTGTGTGTGTGCACACACACACATCCCATTTGAAACTGGTTATTTAAGAATGATATAAATTTTTTTCTCTTAGTTTATGTGTGTAATTTTTCTTCAAACAGCTTCTATGTTGTTAGGATATAAATACTTATTATGTTATTTCAACCTAACTGCTTACTAGCTACCAAAAACTAGGGGCACTGTGAAAAAATTACTGAGATACAAAGGGCACCATGAACCAAGTTTAGGAATCTCTGATTAACCAAGAAGTGACTGAATGTGTACAATTCACAGAGGAGAGCTGTGAGTTGACTCAAAGAAATAAAAGTCCCAAACACAAACATCACAACCAGAAAAAGAAGAATTTAGGTTAAAACCGTTTTTAAAGGTCACTCTCAGTTGGCTTAATCCTTCAAATCCCAATACAATGTCCTCTGGATAATTGGTATTTTTTTTAAAGACTTCTAAAACACATGCATGCAAATTACTGTTTTTCCAATTCTTAGAGACTCAAGCAAAGCTTTCAAAATTATAGCCTCCAAGCTATGTTTGAAGAGACTGGGCCTCCTCCATACAGACAGAACACACCCTGGAGCCTTGCCAACGAAACCGGGGGTAAAGCGTGACAGAGAGACTGCTCACTCCAGCACTTTGATATTCAGCTTTTTTGTGGTTTGCATCTTACTCTCAATATCCTGCTTTTAAGTTCTACAGGCTCCAGGTTCCTGTGAAAATGGTTATTTAGAAACTTGCCTTCCACAGTTTCTCATATCAGATATTAAGTGTGAAAAGCAATGGGGAAATAAACACAAAAGCCAGACTAGTGGTTCCTCTGGGAGATAAAAGAGAAGTGGAATGCCGTGGGGAGGAGTGCTCGGGGCTGCAAGTTTCTAAGGATGCTCTGGTTCTTCAGCTACCTGGGTGTGTCTTCTGGTCTTATTTTTAAATTTTTACTTCTCCGTTTGTTGCTTTCCGAATGCACGCTATAGTTCACAGTGGCGGCCCCAGAATTTCAGCATATGCGTGCCCTGGGAGCTGGATGTGTGCCTTGTCTCTAAGTAAACTGTCTGCTTTTACTCAGATTATGTACTTATCTGGAGAGGCTGATGGGTCTGAGTGAGAAGCAAAGGTTAATTTTTGGTGCCACCACTGAACCAGGAGTTAACAAATTGGCATTTTGTTATCACCTTTGGTTTATATCTCCCAATGTGCCATCAGTTGTTTTCCTGGGTTCTTATTCCTTTCCACCCTTCTTCCTCTCTCCCCTCCTCATTTAAGACCTGAGTGCAGAAAACTCTTCTAATTAGAATGTTTAATTTTTTAAAAAATTCTTCATTTACAATATATTATTAAGCAGCTGCTAAAGATGATGGAAGATAAACACGTGTAGTCAGCAGGTAGGACACCAGGAGACCCAAGGCTGCTGTTGCTATTTTAAGGATAGGACGCCCCTCCCCCCAGAGACCATCAGTAAACTGTGGGACCACCATGGACTCAGGTGTGTTTGTATTCATTGCCCAAGTTCTTCCCACTAACACTGGCCTAGTAGATGTTACCTAAACGTGAAATGACTATCTTCAGCCACAGGCTTACAGAAAGGATGCCCAACGTTCAGAGCTCTATGCCAAGCTTTTCACTTACATTTAATTTCTACAACAGTACTACCAGGTTATGTACAAATACATCCAGTTTACCTGAGGCTTAAAAAAGTGAATTTTCCAAAGTCACACAACCTAACAAGACGCATCAAGCACAGTCTCATAACCCCAAAGGAGACTTCATCCACCACCACTTACACCATCTCACCACACTTTAGGGAAAACACGCTTGACCCGCTTTAGGAAATTGAAGCTCCTCTCTGGTAACAAGTAATAGACGCCACCTCCCCTCCCCCTCCTCAAATCTACCGGAAGCACCACACTGAAATTTCCAAGACAAGTGTCTGAGAACTGATGTCTTAATTCAGACCAAACAACGTGCTGGCTTCCTCGAGCTCTGGGACATGCCACTTGCTAACTCTTTACAGAGCTTAATTCCAGCCAGAACGGAGCTCCCGGGGCAGAACAGCCCCCACGGTCCGGCGCCTGCGCCCCTCTGCGGTCCTCGAAGGGGTGAGGGAAGGGACCAGGCTGCAGGCACGTCCCAGCCAAGTCCGGTCACTCCGAAGCCGACCGCAGGCCCGGGGACGGCGGGGGCCGCTGGCCACCGGAGGAGCCCCTCCTCTTACGCCCCAAGACTGCCGGGTCTCCGCGTCCGGAATGCCTGGGGACCCCGTTCCCCTCACACGCACACCCCGACCACCACCACCACTTTCTACAAACTCTTTCAGCTCCCTGGAGCAAGACGAAGGGGACGTGCGAAGGCAAGAAAGTTCTCTGCCCCTCCCCCAAGTTCTATATTCTAGGGAAGCGAATGCAGGAAAGCGACAAGGGAGGTGCCCGGGGGAGGACCGCCCCCCTCCCACCCTCGGGCGACGGCTTCCCCGGAGGCCGCAAGAAAGGCGGCACCGCGCTGGGTCTGGGGCTCTCCGCCAAACAGACAGCAATCCGGGGGAGCCCCCACCCGCGACATCGTCCTCCCCGGATCAGAGCCCCCCACACACACCGGGAGGAGGGGGCGCCGGCCTTTGCAGATAAGAGGTCTGGAAAGGACCCGGCGAGGTCACACAGTACCTTTCTCTCCGCGCCGCAGGGTCCGATGCTGACGACAGGGTGGGAGGCGAGGGGATTCGGTGGGCACGGGTTCTCGCTGGCTCCGGCGGCCCCTGGGCCTCGGCGCCGCCCAGCGCCGCCGCCTCCTGCCGCCGCTCGCCGGGCTGCGCTCGCCGCTCCGCAGGTTACCTGTGGCCGAGCCGTCTCGCCCGCCGCCCGCTCGGCCCTCCGCCCCGCCCGCCCGCGCTCGGAGGCTGGGGCCGCAGCGCCCCGCAGCGGCCGGTTCGGGCGCGGCAGCGGCCCGGGGCGAGGTGGGGCCCCCCAGCCCTCCCGCTGGCCTCGCTCTGCAGCCAACTCCCTGCCCCGCCGCCGCGCCTTCGGCGCCTGCCGAGAGGCCTCCTTATCAAGAGGGAGAGGAGCCAGGGCATGCAGTTGAATGAGGTTTTCCGAGCACAGTTTGCCAGGTTTGTTAGGAGGGAGAGGGGATTCAGGAGGAGAAACCATCCTTCAACCTGTGGCCAAGTGTGTATTTCAATGTATTCGTAGTTCACTTAGCTGAGATGTCTCAACGGAAGCTGGACAACAATGATGAAAGATCCAGATTCATGAGAAAGCTGAAGAAAAGAAAGGAAGCCTCTATTCCAAACAGCTTGTCCGTTAGTAGCTTGTCGGAAGCATCTTTTAATGAAATAGGAAGCACTAAACGGTCCAGCCTCCTATATTCAAATCATGCTTTACACACTATTAACTCGGTCTGTTTTTGTCTATTTTTCAGTTACTTCTTCCGTGTCTAGAAGAGTTCCCTGAACACAGCGAGCGCTCAATAAATTATTGTTGAATGAATCTATGAATGAGTAGGAAGGATCTCATTCAACCTTTTGAAGAAGCGTGACAGGTATCTACTCTCTGAACACAGGGAGATGGAGAGGGAGGTGAAACCCCAGAATGGAGTTTCCGGCTTACCTGAGCTTAATTTTAACCGGATTTTTTTCGTATTTCCTCTGAATAGACCTGGGGAAAAGAAACGTGATGATCTCCTACGTTTTCTTAAGATATGTGTTTCCCTCTCTCCTTCAGGGAACATCAGTCAGAATGAATCTAAAAAGTACTACGCACACCAGGGAAGAGTAAGTGCCTGATTTTCTTCCAACTTCCGAACTTCCCCAATCCCAAAGTCATAACTAGAATTTTACTCGGCAGGATGTGAAATCTCTCTTCTGAGTGTCCTTTGGCCTTCTTCAGATTTTTCCCCATCCCTGTCATTCCCCATCATGAGCTATTAGAAGAATACATTTCTTTTCCTTGTCCATCAGCTCTGAATTTCTCTCTAGGTAGGTCACCAGTGAGGGCTAGGTTATCCCCCAAGGTCAAAGTACCCATTACCTTTCAGTGTGACTGTTTCTTTCTTACACCTTTCCAAATTAAAGTCTTTTCCAAGCTAGTCCGTTGAATAAACATCCAGAGACACAGAGTGCTCCATTCCTCCAGGAGGCTTTTATGAGATCACCACAAAGTGGAGATGAGATGGAGTTTGAAGTTGCATTCGTGGGCAGTCAGAGAAATCACACATTAATCCTGCTGAAAGGAACAGAAGCCAGTCTGTAAGACATTGGAATGCTCCTGGGAGCTGACTGGTCTGCAGTTCTTCCCAGACCTTCAGTTCAGTTCAGTCGCTCAGTCATGTCCAACTCTTTGCGACCCCATGAATCGCAGCACGCCAGGCCTCCCTGTCCATTACCAACTCCCAGAGTTCACTTAATTAATGGGAATTCTTGGCAGAGGGGCCTCATGAGAGCCAAAGCAGACAGTGGGTGAGCTGTTTGGAGATCATGCTTGCTTATTTCCAAGTGGACACGGTCTTTGGGCATCTCATGAAAGGAGAATCCTAAAGCTCCCTGTGTGTGAGGAAGGCTAGCAGCCTGCAACTTTGTTCTGCCCCCCTCTGTCCAGTTCCATCACAGCCAACCTCACACATCCACCTCACTACCTTCTCCTTCTGCTTCATGAGGAAAAGTTTGGCTCTACCAAGATAGCTTTTACTACTTTGTTAGGATATTGTTCTTGTTCAATTGCTAAGTCGTGTACCACTCTTTGCAACCTTATGGACTGCTGCATGCCAGGCTTCCTTGTTCTCTACTATCTTCTGGAGTTTGCTGTAGTTCAAGTCTATTGAGTCAGTGATGCCATCTAATCAACTGCTGCTGGTACTGCTAAGTCGCTTCAGTTGTGTCCAACTCTGTGCGACCCCAGAGACGGCAGCCCAACAGGCTCCCCCGTCCTTGAGATTCTCCAGGCAAGAACAATGGAGTGGGTTGCCATTTCCTTCTCCATTGCGTGAAAGTGAAAAGTGAAAGTGAAGTCGCTCAGTTGTGTCCAGTTCTTAGCGACTCCATGGACTGCAACCTACCAGGCTCCTCTGCCCATGGGATTTTCCAGGCAAGAGTACTGGAGTGGGGTGCCATTGCCATCTAACCAACTAATTGGCTCCTATTACCAGCAACATTTCTTTAACTAGCTGACCACACTAGCTTTCTTTTGCAGCACTAGCTGCAATTGGTCCTTCAGACCACTGTTCTGCCTTCCATTGCTGAAACTGCCCTTGCTAAGGCTTCCCACTCAAGAAAATTCATAAATGCCCCCTCTACAATCATATCCTCTTTGTCTTCCAAAGGAAACAGCCATCCATAATTCTGTGTTAATAATTCTCTTACCACAAATATATGTAGCCCTAAATACTACACTGTTCAGTTTTGCCTATTTTTGAACTTTTTTTCTAAGTGGAATCATTCTTCACCATTCCAGTTCAGCTTGCTTTTTTTCGCTTAGCATTCTGTTTCTGAGATTTAACTATTCAGTTCCTCTGTTATGTGGTATTTCATTGAGAGAAGATATCATAGTTTATTTGCCCAGGTTACTTTCAGACAGTGTGTTGGACATTGTCCCAGTTATTACTTTTGCACACAGTGTTGCTATGAACATTCCTAAATATTTCTTCTGAGGTATGTGTGCAAGAGTTTTTAAAATACATATTTGGAAGTGGAGTTGTTGGGCTTAAGGTACGGGTATGTTCAAATTTACATACTAGGTAATGCCAATGGTTTTCTAACTCAGTTGTACCTATTTTAATTCCTGCAGTGAGGTATGAAAGCCCCCTGGCTCTACATCTCTGCCAGCACTTATTTTTCCTGTGGGTGTGAAATGATTTCTTACTGGGATTTGTATTTCAAATACAAATTTGTAAATCAAATACTGTGATTTGCATTTCTCCAATTATAGGTATAATTGTTCATCTTTAATGTTTGCTAACTATTCTTGTTTTCTCTTTTGTTAATTTCTCATGTCTTTTGCCCTAATTTATGGGTGCTGAGAAATCCTTCTTGGCTCCAAGGATATAAAAACATTCTCCCATATTTTCTTCTGAAAGTTGTAAAGTTTTGCCTTTCACATTCCATCTGAAATTCAATTTCTCCTCTCATTCGCAGTGCCAGAGCTATTTTATAATGGTTTCCAAATACGTATGGGTCAGTTTTAGGTCTGTTTTGTTATATTTCCTATTCCTATGCTGGTCACATACATCCTGAAAAACCTATGTGTTTTTTTATATTGGAATATAATTGCTTTACAGTATTGTGTTACTTTCTGCAGTGAATCAACTATGTGTACACATATATCCCCTCCCTCTCGAGCCTCCCTCCCACCCCTCTAAGTCATCACAGAGTGCTGAGCTGAGCTTCTTGTGTTATGCAGCAGCTTCCCACTATCGATCAGTTTTATGCCGGGTAGTGAATATATCTCAGTGCCACTCTCCTAACTCGTCCCACCCTCCCCTTCCCCACCTTGTGTCCACATGTCTGTTCCTATGTCTGTGTTTCTATTCCTGCTCTGCAAATAGGTTCGTGTGAACCATTTTTCTAGATTTCATATATATGTATTAGTGTACGATATCAGTTTTTGTGACTTACTTCACTCTGCTAATGACAGACTCTAGGTCTATCCATATCTCTACAATCTCTATCCATATCTCTACAATGAAAATGACCAAATTTCATTCCTTTCTGTGGCTGAGTAATATCTGTTGTATCTATGTACCACATCTTCTTTATTCATCTTATGTTTGCAAACAGACCCTGAGTTTTGAATTCATAGCAAACGGGTTCCAGCAGCTCAGGTTCCTTTCCGTTGCTTCCCACAAAGTATGCCTCTCTGGGTGGAGCAGGCTGAAACTCCAGTGGAACCTAAATACCCTTTTCTTTGGCTTCCTTCTTTTTCTGATCATTTTCCTTCACATATTTCAAGAAGCTATCTCAACTCATGGGTTGTATAATATGTTCAATACATACAGAATCTTGCCATTAACCTGTCTGTTTACAATAATGCCAACAGCATGCTGGGTAACACTCAGCGTGACTGTTTCAGTTTTGCCATTGAGAACCTTTGCAGGGCATTCCCTTTTTGAACAAGGTTCATTCCCTTGATGGCTACAACATCACCTTTCTTGTAGATTCGCATGGATGTGGCCAAAGGAATGACTTCGTCTTCTAAAAGGTATACAAAAAGATGCCTCGCCTCTTTCCCTTTGGACTGGTCATTTTGGTCAATACTGGCAGCTGAAAGTCTGCACATCTTTTCATGTGTTTATTTGGCACCCCTGCCTCTTTGATGAAACATCTCTTCATGTCTTTTGCCTATTTCCGAATTGGAATTTTTTTTACTGTTGAGTTTTGAAAATTCTTTACATATTCTAGACGTGAAGTCCCATGTCAGATATGTGGTTTATGAATATTTTACTCCACTCGTTCTCTTAACAGGCTCTTTGCTGAGAAAAAGTTTTTAATTTTGTATTTTTTCTTTTATGGATAGTACATGCTTTTAGTGTCACAATCCTGTTGTCTTTTTTCCTATCTTATGAGGCAATTAAACACTTACAGTACCCTCTGGAAGGGGAGTGATGGTAGTGTTAAGTTTCTGATCTTAAGCTACTGATTATCTGATTTGTCTCTCTCTCTCTCACTTTCAGTTATGAAGGTAAAGGGACTGTGTTTATCAGTTTAAAAGTGTTTGGCTGCAAGAAAGCATGCTTGTCTAGAGCAGTTTAACATGTAAAAACTTACATAATAAAATATCTGGGCCTAGATTCTTTATTATGCTACTATACCACCTCATTACTGGCTTTTGTTTTTGGCTTGACATCTAAGCAGGAAAAAGGGACAGCGCTTCCCATTGTGTTTTAATTCGGGAACAAACTCTTCTCAGCTGCGCCTTAAATTTATTTCTCCTTACATGTCGTTGATCACAACTGGATTCCAGAAATGAGGGGGTGATTATTATACCCAGAGTAAACAATCATGATTCAGCCTCTGTGCCTGGGCTTCTTTCAGTGACTGTGTTGATACTCAAGAACACTTAGGGATATCAAACTAAAGGACAAAATAGTAGGGATTATGCCACCCACAATTTCTGCCTGACATTTGTTTGACCTAGTATTCCCTGTGCCTGGCCACGTGAAGTAAATAGTAGGTGTATTTGGGAGTTTCTGTTGAGCTTATGTCCTTTTGTTCAGAAATGCCTCCCCACTCATGAAGGTAGGCCTTTGCAGCCACTAGCTACACCCTCTGCCCTAATGGGTTAGACCATTCACTCAGCATATTTGTTGAAACTGGACCACCACCGGGCTACCATACTGCACAGAAAATACAACGTAAATGGTGTACCTAGAGATTCTGACTGCTGTGTTAGGTGCTGAGAGCAAAACAGTGAGCACAAGCAGTGGTCTTGAGGTCTAGTGGTAAATACAGTCCTCAATCAAATGCTAAATTATAGCTGAGATATGTGCCCTGAAGGAGTAGCAGTATATAGTACTCTTCGGAAGGAATGATGCTAAAACTGAAAAACTCCAGTACTTTGGCCACCTCATGCAACGAGTTGACTCGTTGGAAAAGACTCTGATGCTAGGAGGGATTGGGGGCAGGAGGAGAAGGGGACAACAGAGGATGAGATGGCTGGATGGCATCACCAACTCGATGGACTTGAGTTTGAGTGAACTCCAGGAGATGGTGATGGACAGGGAGGCCTGGCGTGCTGCGATTCGTGGGGCCGCAAAGAGTCGGACACGACTGGCGACTGAACTGGACTGAACTGAACTGAAAGTATGATTGGGCCATTAGTAGTGGACCACTGGCCCAAACTCAATAAGATTTTTTTATATATATGTATAAGGAGATTCTATTAATCATTATGATAAAGATCAACTACCCAGTAGAAAAATGAGTGTGTGACCATGGGTAAATCATGTAATCAATTTCCCAACTTATAAAACTTTGATAGTCAAGTGCCTCTTTTTTTTTGTCTTAATTAATTTATTTTTTATTGAAGGATAATTGCTTTACAGAATTTTGCTGTTTTCTGTCAAACCTCAACATGAATCAGCCATATGTATACATATATCCCCTTCCTTTTGAACCTCCCCCATCTCCTTCCCCATCCCACCCCTCTAGGTTGATACAGAGCCTCTGTTTGAGTTTCCTGATCCATACAGCAAATTCCTGTTGAATTCTGGGCACACCTTGCTGCATATAGGACCTTAGTTCCCTGACCAGGGATCAAACCCATACCCCTGCACTGGAAGGCAGAGTCTTACCCACTAGACTGCTGGGGAAGTCCCCCAACCAGATTATCCTGCCTAGGAATGAAAGATAATAGTTAAAACTTATATAGTTCTCACTTTTAAAGGCAAGGCTTCCCTGGTAGCTCAGACGGTAAAGAATCCACCTGCAATATGGGAGACCTAGGTTCGATCCCTGGGTTGGAAAGATCCTCTGGAGGAGGGCATGGCAGCGCACTCTAGTATTCTTGCTTGGAGAATCCCCATGGACAGAGGAGCCTGGTGAGCTAAAGTCCATGGGGTTGCAAAGAGTCGGACACGATTGTGCGACTAAGCACAATCCTATTGAGGTATATAACATTAACAACAGTTGAGAGATGAGGAAATCAAGGCACAGAGAGGTTAAGTTTCTTGATCCAAGTCACACAGCTGGTTAGTATTGGAGCCAGGATTCGAACCTGGATAGTCTAGCTCCAGAACCTGAGCCCACTATCACTGGGCCTGAAAGGTGAGGCAGCCATCTCCTGCCATCTGGTGGAGAAGCACAGAAAGCCAGTTTTCATGCAGAGAGACAAATGAGGACAGAGACAAGTAAAACCCAAGTTCCCTTTCGAACGAAGCTTTATCTCCTGAAATATCCTGAGACACCTTTCCTGGGATCCTCTGAATATGACATAACTTCTGAATTCACCAATACACTATGTACAACATAGTGATTCAAAATTTTTGTACTTTATACGCCATGTAAAGTTATTACAAAATATTCATTTGCTCTGTTCCCTGTGCTGTATAATATATCCTTGCAGTTTATTTATTTTATATGTAGTATTAATAGTTTGTACCTCTTAATCCCATTCTCCATCTTGCCCCACCCCCATTCCTCACCCCAGTAACCTCTGGTTTGTTCTCTGTATCTGTGAGTCTGTTTCTGGTTTGTTATTCCACATATGATTCCACATATAAGTGATGTTATACAATATTTGACTTTGGGTTGATTCTGTTTGGGACTCTCTAATTCCCAGACTTGGATATCTATTTCCTATCCCAGGTTAGGAAAGTTAGGAAAGTTTTTTGCTTTTTATTCAAATATGTTCTCTCCCTTTTCTCTTTCTCTCTCCTCCTTCTGGGACCCCTATAATGAGAGTATTAACATACTTGATGTTGTCCCAGAAGTCTCTTGAACTGTCTTCATTTCTTTTTATCCTTTTTTTTGTTGTTCAGCTTCGATGATTTCTATTACTCTATCTTCCAGCTCACCGATATGTTCCTCTGTGTTATCTATACTACTACTGATTCCTTCTAATTTTTTTTTTTCTGGCCTCGCCTCCTAGCATGTGGGATCTTAGTTTCCCGATCAGGGACTGAACCCACCTCTGCTGCAGTAGAAGCTGGGTGTCTTAACTACTAGGCTGCAAGGGAAGTCTCCCTTCTAATGTATTTTTCACTTCAGTTATTATATTTTTCATCTCTTGTGCTTCTCTTTTATTTTCTAACTCTTTCTTAAAATCTGACTTCTCACTCTGTCCATCCATTCTCCTCCCGAGTTCTTTGATAATCTTTAACATCATTACCTTGAACTCCTTCTCAGGTAGATCGCCTATCTCCACTTCACTTATGTTCTCCTTCTGGGGTTTTAACTTGTTCCTTCATTTGGAACATGTTCTCTATTGCCTCATTCTGCCTAATTTGCTGGTTTTACTTCTACGTACCTTTTTTTTTTTTCTGGCCTCGCCTCCTAGCATGTGGGATCTTAGTTTCCCGATCAGGGACTGAACCCACCTCTGCTGCAGTAGAAGCTGGGTGTCTTAACTACTAGGCTGCAAGGGAAGTCTCCCTTCTAATGTATTTTTCACTTCAGTTATTATATTTTTCATCTCTTGTGCTTCTCTTTTATTTTCTAACTCTTTCTTAAAATCTGACTTCTCACTCTGTCCATCCATTCTCCTCCCGAGTTCTTTGATAATCTTTAACATCATTACCTTGAACTCCTTCTCAGGTAGATCGCCTATCTCCACTTCACTTATGTTCTCCTTCTGGGGTTTTAACTTGTTCCTTCATTTGGAACATGTTCTCTATTGCCTCATTCTGCCTAATTTGCTGGTTTTACTTCTACGTACCTTCTAGGTTGGTTTTGTTCCCTGACCTTGGAGGATTGGCCTTTTTAGGAGATGTCTTACGTGTCCAAGCAGTGCACTCCCTTCTGGCCACCAGGCTACATGGTCTAGGGATTCCCCCTTTTGTGGTGGGCTGAGTACTAGGGGCAGTCTGGTAGGCATGGCTGGCTTCCAGTCTGCTTGATGGTCCGGCCCTGCCTTAGATAGGGTCTAGCTCGTGAACTGGCTGGAGAACACCAGTAAACCTTGGGGCTAATGCAGGCACACTGATGGCAAAGTTGGATTCTGGGATGGGTGGTTGTGGGGCTAGTATCCTCAAATTTAGTGCTGGTGGGAGGGGCCAGTTCCTGACCCGGGTGCTGCTGCTGCTAAGTCGCTTCAGTCGTGTCTGACTCTGTGCGACCCCATAGACTGCAGCCCACCAGGCTCCACCGTCCCTGGGATTCTCCAGGCCAGAATACCGGAGTGGGTTGCCGTTTCCTTCTCCAATGCATTAAAGTGAAAAGTGGAAGTGAAGTCGCTCAGTAGTGCCCGACTCTCGTCCCAAAGCTGGTGCTGCCCACTGGTTAAGTAGGGCTGAATCCTGGAGTGGCTGGCTAAGGAGTCAGGTATCTCAGAACTGATACTAGCCTGATGGTGAGTGGGCTCAGGGCCCAGGGCTAGTGCCAGCTCCTGAGTGGGTAGCACCAGCTCCCAGAGCTCTGGCTGTGGAGCCCTGGGAGGTCCCAAAGCTGGTGTCAGCCCCCAGGAGATGGTCCTGGATTCCAGGACCCTGGATTGGGGACCCAAGGTGTCCCAGAGCTGGAGCTGGCCTGCTGGTGGGCAAGGCTAGAGTCTGGAGTCCAGGTGTCCTGGGGCTGGTGTGTTGGCCATGTCCTGAGGAGGCAGGCTGTGGGACTGTGGTCCTAGGCCTTATGTCCATACTCTGGTGGATGGGGTTGGGGTCTAGGAAATCCCAGGACTGGTTCTCACCCACTGGGGGGCTGAAGCTGGGCCCCAGGGATAGTGCCAGCCCACCAGTGAGCCGACCCAGGTCCTGGGGTCTCTGGCTACAGGGCTCAGGGGTCCCAGAGCTAGTATTAAACTGCTGGTGGGTTGGTCGGGTCCTGCCATGGCAGGCTGCAGGACTCTGGTGTTCCTGGGTCTTTGTCCGCCCACCAGTGAGTGGAGCCAGGGCTGGGAGTCTCTGGCTGCAGGCCCTGAGAGTCCCAGGTTGAGCTCCTGTGACTGGTGTGTGGGCCCAGGACCTGGATCCTCTGTTGGACAGGATCATGTCCTGGGAAGCTGTGGCTTCAGGAGCTCTTATGGCAGCCTGACTACTGGTGGGCGGGGACACAGCCCCAGGTAGTTGCTGGGCTTAACATCCCAGTACTGGCACCTCAGGCTAATGACGGGGGACAAGTAGAGTGCTGAGGCTAATAAACTAGAGGGAGGAGTCCAAAATTACTTGCCAGCACTAACATCCACATGGTAGAATGAGCGCCCCCAAATGGCTGCGACCAGGATTTGTGTCCCCAGAATGAGTTCTAGTTTCCTCCTGCCTCTCTGGGAGACTCTCCAAGATTGGCAAGTGGGTCTGACCCTGGCTCCTTTCAGATTACTGCTCCTGCACTGGGTCCCAGAGCAAGTGAATCTTTATGTGTGCCCTTTAAGAGTGGAGTCTGTCTTTTCCAGAGCCCTCTGGGTCTCCCCGAAGTAAACACCACTGGCCTTCAAAGCCCACTTTCTGGGGCCTCATCTTTCCCGTGCAGGACTCTCAGGCTAGGGACACTCATGTGGGGCTCAGTTCCCTCTTCCCTTGAGGAGAACCTCTGCAGTTGTAATTGCTCTCCCGTTTGTGGGTTGCTCACCCAAGGGTACGGGTCTCCAGTGTACTGCAACTCCACCCCTCCTACCTGTCTTGTTGTGATTCCTTCTTTGTATGTTATGGAAGGT